>JAMWET010005949.1:207500-227500 GCA_024036415.1 Prochilodus magdalenae | reverse complement strand
CATGTGAGCACAGCACCGGGCCTGTTACACGGTGCACTGTCGTGATGAAGAGACCAGCACTCCACATTTGCTGCTGATATTCGCTTCCTTTGGACAGTAATGAATACCGTGCAGCAATGGCAGCATGCGTCAGTGGCCTACTTTGGAACCCATAACCAAGTAGGTGGAGGACAGGAGCCTACCCCATGTTTGCACTGGGTGAAAGACGGGAGCCTACGCCAGTGCACCTGGGCAGAGGGCAGTGGTCTACCCCAGTACATGATGTACGAGGTGCAGGAGCCTACCCTAGTTAGCACTGAGCGGAAGGCAGGAGCCCACCCCAGTGCAAACTGGCCGGAGAGCAGGAGCCAACCCATGACACTTAGGGTGGAGGGCAGGAGCCTACCTCAGTGCGTGCTGGACAGAAGGCAAAGGGTTTACCCAGTGCATGCTGGCCGGAGAGCAGGAGCCAACCCAGTGCACTTTGGGCGGAGGGCAGGAACCTACCTCAGTGTGCGCTGGCCAGGGTGCAGGAGGCCACCCCAGTGCACACTGGCCAGAGAGCAGGAGCCAACCCATGACACTTAGGGTGGAGGGCAGGAGCCAACCCATGACGCTTAGGGTAGAGGGCAGGAGCCTACCTCAGTGCGTGTTGGCCAGAAGGCAGAAGGTTTACCCAGTGAACGCTGGCCGGGGTGCAGGCGCCTACCCCAGTGCACACTGGCCAGAGAGCAGGAGCCATCCCTAGGCACTTTGGCCGGAGGGCAGGAACCTACCTCAGCGTGCGCTGGCCAGGGTGCAGGCGCCTACCCCAGTGCACGCTGTCTGGAGGGCCGGAGGTTTATGCAGTGCACTCTGACCAGAGAGCAGGAACCTACCTGAGCAACTTAGTATCTCCAACTAGCCTGACTACACGGACTGCGAAAGGAAACCAATGGACACACGGGGACAACATGCAAACCCCTACACAGAAAGACCCCTGGCTGAGTCGAACCCAGACCCTTCTGAGGTACCACAGAAAATACATTTCCCTTTATTACTATGAAAGTAAAACCTTAGGAGTAAATAGATCATAATATAAACCTTAGAAGTGTCTGAGGTCTGAATTCGGGAGCTTGTTTTTATACCATGTGACCACCGTTTGATCACCATCTAATTTAGGCAGCCAATCAGGAGACACAAAGCTCACTAACAAACCCAACACGGGCCGAGACAGAGTCCTATCTCACTCCATACTACAGCCAGTCCATTCCCAGCCCAGCACTTAACACGACCACTCCAGATCTACCGTACTTCAAGCTCACTGACTGCTTATTTCAAAAGCAGCCCCGCTCAAGCTCAGCACTCTCTCGTCTCTCTCCCACACGCCATGCAAATGCGCAGCGTCGTCTCAAAAGAATGGGTTTTCCATCACAGGCCGTCACCCCCAGGTTCCACTCAGAAGGCTCGGCGCAGCCTCCTCCTGCGTACGATTATAATTGAGAAAGTGTTGCCACAAATCAACAGTGCAAAAAAGTATCAACAGGATTTCCACATCACCAGGCTGTAGCCCGGCTCGGCCTTCCCCTTCAGGGCTGAGGGGGTAAGGCAATTCCTGAGGGTTGTCTCTGATAATGTTTTGTTTATATCACTTTGAGAAAAAGCCCAGGTCTCGGTGGAGAGAATATGTTCCGCAGGTATCCGTCATTCAGCTGTCAATCCGGCCGGTGCATTTCACACTCCACTGATACACGCTCGGCCCTCACTTGTCAAATCTCTCTCTCCCTCTCTCGCGCTCTCTCGCGTTGTCTCATGGCTCCCAGTCTCACTCAGACAGTCCTCAGAAATGAATCAGGGACAGATGAAAGTGAAGAGACGGGAAACAAATAAAGACTGTTTAAGAAGTCGGCGTCTGTGAGACACACCTGTCCCCGCGTGGCCATTCAGAGGCTAAACCCCATCTACGAGTGGTCAGGCCAGAGTCCTGCTGCTAGAACGTTCCATTCATTAACCCCTTATAACAGCCATACCATATACCATATAACAGCACATACAGCGCGCCTGTTTACACCACCCTGTTTACACCACGCTGTTTACACCACCCTGTTTACACCACCCTGTTTACACGAGGGTCCAAATCAGCTTAGCAGCTCAGTGAAAAGAAGTGCACATTAACCCAGAGCACGACAAAGGAATTAGCATCAGGGAAACCGGGAATATGTAATGACACGTTATTCGGATTTCCCGTGAAGTGCAGTGACGCCTCGTCAGCTCTGCGCAGTGTCTCGCACACTTCCCGTGACATGGCTGGCGTCACCGCTGCCACAGGCTAATCTCCCGTGTGCTGCTCGCATGTCTTGGTGTCAACAGGCTTTTAATAAGCTTTATAAGTATTACACTGGCGCGCTGGGTCCTCCTCCGGCGCTGCCACCGCCAGCTGGCACCGTGCTCAGCCAGGTATCACCCAGCAGGACAGCTTAGACCTGCCTCACTCCTCCTCCACGTTCACCTGCCATGGACTCAGCACCTGACTTCCACAGGCCCATACTCTCTCTCTCTCTCTTTCTCTGTTACTCTCTGTTACTTATCACTCTCTATCTTTCTATTTTCTACCTCTCCTTTCCATCTGCATTTCTCTGCTATGTTCTTTCTTCATTTATCTCTCTTCAGTGGGTCCAGTACAGATCTGATAACGATCTATCTCCAGTCGTCTCCTTTAGTCTCGATCCATCTCTCTCAAAAACTCTCTCTGGGCACTTTCTCCATCTCTTTCCCTCTGTCCCTTTTCTCTATCTCTGGTCCATATGACTTTCTCTCTCTCTTCATCTAGAGCTCTCTCTCAACTCTCTCGTCTCGTTATCTCTCCCTATCTACTCTTTTCTCTCATAGTTGTGGGTGATGCTATCCACAAGATCTATCTGTTTATATCCACCCCCGATTTGTTATCTTCGTCT
Source organism: Prochilodus magdalenae (assembly GCA_024036415.1). NCBI lineage: Eukaryota > Metazoa > Chordata > Actinopteri > Characiformes > Prochilodontidae > Prochilodus > Prochilodus magdalenae. The sequence goes on along the minus strand of JAMWET010005949.1, from coordinate 224,588 downwards.
TTCCATCTTGCGCCTTTCTCGTCCTGCTTTCATCTCGTCCTCTCCCTTGTCCTCTCGATTCTCTCTGTACCTCTCGCTCTATACATCTGCTTTTCGTCTCTCCTCCATCTGCCTTTCTCTCTCTGCTCTCTCGGGCTACTATCTCTGCCATCTGGACTTTCTCCTCATCCTCCCTTTCTCTCTCTCTCTCTCTCTCTCTCTCTCTCCATCTGCCTTTCTTTTTCTCTCTCTCTCTCTCTCTCTCTCTCTGTCTCTCTCTATCTCCCCCCATCTGCCCTTCTCTCTTTCTATCTCTGTTTTTCATGTCATGTGTTTATGAAAAACACTGTTCTTGGGGTGTGGGCAGAAAGAGAGATGCAGAAAAAGAGATAGAGGATGAGAGAGGAAGATAAGTGTGCAAATTAGACAGGGAAAACAAAAGAGAGGATAGCAAGAGCTAGAAACAGAGCCAGAAGGAATAATAGAAACAGAGAAAGAGAAAGGATCATAGATACAGAGAGAAAAAGAGAGTGATAGAGAAAAGAAAAGCTGATAGAGAAAAAATAGCAAAAACAAGAAAGAGAGAGAAGCAGAAGAAAAAAAGAGAAAAAGTGAACAGAGGGATAAAGAAACAGAGAGAAAGAGGACAAGAAAGAATGATGGCAACAGAGCGAGAGAAAGATTCAGAGACAGAAAGAATAAGAGCAAGCAAGAGAAAAGGAGGTGAAACAGGACAAAAGGAGAGAGAGAGACAGACAAAAGAGTGAAAAAGAGAAAAAAGAAAAATAAGAGCCACAGAGAGCGATAGAGGGAGTGAGAGAGATAGAGAGAGGGAGAGAAAAAGAAAGAGGGAGAGATGGAGAGAGAGGGAGAGAAAAAGAAAGGGTGAGAGAGAGTTAGAGAGAGAATGACGGAGAGGGAGAGAGAGAGAGAGAGAGAGAGAGAGAGAGAGAGAGAGAGAGCAATAGAGAGAGTGAAAGAGAAAGAGTGAGAGAAAGATTAAGAGATGGCGAGAGAGAGAGAGGGAGAGAAAAAGAGAAAGAGGGAGAGAGGAAGAGAGAGAGAAAGAGGCAGTTCTGGATGAATCCTCTGTAGTACACCTAATTCCCGGAGGAACAGGGCGTGCGGGACGCCTCGCCGGAGACGGGAGCGCCTGTGAGCAGATTAAGAATATGAACAGTAATATTGCGGCTGCTGCGTGTGAGCAGAGCGCGGGATTACAGGGCTCCCAGGAGATTAGCGGCGGGGGAGAGGGGTTACAGGTCCACCAAACTTTTCATCTTCACCCATACCCACACACACACAGGCACCCACACACACACACACACACACACGCACACACACACCCATACCCAGACCCACACACATACACATACCTACACACACACACACACACACACACACACATACCTACACACACACACACACACACACATACACATACCCACACACACACAGGCACCCACACACACACACACACACACACACCTACACACACACATACACACACACACACATACACACACGCATACCTACACACACACACACACACACACATACACACATACCTACGCACACACACGCACAGGAACACACAAACACACACACACACACATCAATACACACACATACACACGCATACCTACACACACACACACACACACAAACACACATACACCTACACACACACACACGCATACCTACACACACACATACAAACACACACGCACCTACACACACACACACACACATACCTATACACAAACACACACCAATACACACACACATACACACACCAATACACACACACACACACATACACACACACACGCACCTACACACACACACACACACACACATACACCCACACACACACCTACACACACACACACACACACACATACATCCACACACACACCTACACACACACACACACACACACACACACACACACATACACACACACGCACCTACACACACACACACATACAAACACACACACACACACACACCAAAACACACACACACACACACACACACACATACCTACACACACACATACCTACACACACACACACACACGCACACACACATACCTACACACACATACACATGCCTACACACACACACACACACACACACACACACACACACATACAAACACACATACACCTACACACACACACACACACACATACCTACACACACACACACACACATACCTACACACACACACACGCATACCTACACACACACATACAAACACACACGCACCTACACACACACACACACACACACCAATACACACACACACAGGCACTCACACACACGCATACCTACACACACACATACACCAATACACACACACACACCCATACCCACACACACACACACGCATACCTACACATACACACACACACACACACATGAATAACTTCTATTCATAACGTATTATTACTGTTATATAACACTGTATATTTGTAATAACACCTTCACACCTGTGTAAATCTGACATTACAATAAACGTGATTTTATAAACTTCAAGATCCAATACAAACACCTCTCCTAAAACCATGCGCAGCCTGTTAGCTATGCTAACGATAACATTAGAGGCAGGACCTCTTCAGTTATATACACTGTGATTAGAGCCCCCACCGGCCTGCCAGGTCTGATTGGGGCCCTTAGCATCAGGGCATCCCCCCCTGAGCACAGAGCGCCCAGCGGGCAGTCAGCGGGCCACGTGTACAAAGTAAAGCTCAGGAAATCGGCCGCGGGAGTCGGCTTACAGCACGGCAACCTCGCAATTTCCCTCTGCGCACCTTCCGTGTGAAGAAAACACACAACACACGCTCGCCTCGCTCCGCCACCATGTGCTACCAATCACACGCCTTAATGAAGGCCAGTCGGACCGAGCAAGTGTTAGAGTGCGTGTGTTGTGGAGACAGGGAGGCCCTAAGGGGCTCCGACAGGCATCACCACCAAAATTATCCCCAAGTAAACAGGAGCATGCTGCTGGTTTGGCACAGCACAAGCCGAAGAAAACAAACAGCAGTGCTTCTACCTCTACCCCCTGGACAACCACCAGACAGTCATTACAGACATCCAGCGAGCAGTGGTGTCCTCCATGAGTCATCCCGTTAGCGTAGCACCATCGGCAGACAGCTGCACCACGCAGGACTACATGCACACAGACCGTTACCACGACTGTCCTTAACACCACGTCACCGTCACCAAACACTGCAGTGGTGTCGTACCAGACTGTCATGGAGTGACTCAGAATGGCAGCGGGTCATCTTCAGTGACGAGTCCCGCTTTAGTCTTGGTGGAGACGCCCACGAGAAACGAATCGGGGTTGCTTCCTGTGTGGAGGCACCGTGGTCAGCACCAAGATGAACGGCTTGTTGTCACACGTCCAGAAGGCCTGGTGTCCCTCCACCTCCACCCCTACCGCACCATCTGCAGGAACTGTGTGAGGATGTTCAAGCTGCATGGGATGGATTATCACAGGACTCCATTAGGAACCTCTACAGCTCCATACCGAGACGTCTGGCGTGTTGAGTTAGCAAACACGGCGGCCCGACGCCATACTGAGAGACAGACTTCTGTATGTGTAGCTCAATAAATATTGATCATATCAGTCTAAATTTATCATCAGTTATTGATCCTGGTCACCTTTATCTTCCTTCCCAACACACCTGCACTCCCACACCTCCTTCTGGGTCAGGTATTGTTTAGATGACGATAAGTGTATGTTCTCTGTCTCGGAATGGCCTAGCAATCCGAGCATCCACCTGTGATTTATTAGCAACTACTTGGGATACAATTTCAATGACTCTGTCTAGCCAAATCAGAAATCTGATGCTACACCTTTACCAATGAGTAAAGTTCAACACCTTGTAACTGAAATTTTTCCAAATGGCTATGAATAATATTCTCACCTTGTGTGTTTAAGGTGGTAGTAACTTTAGGCTCCTGCAGATGACTCTGACCATGCCAAAGACCATAGTGTGAAGGAAGTAGCTGAATCTGCAGGTGTATGGAAGCGTACGGTCATACGGGTCTACCAGCAGTGGATACAATCCCAGTCTACAGGGAATTCTCCTCGGAACTGTGCCAGGGAAGGCCGCCACCACATCTGGATCAACTGACCAGTTCTTAGATGTAAGCAATAAGCAACTAAACAATACACAAGAGGTTTTACCATTACCCTATTATCCTATTATTATTTTGGTGGGCTATTTGTTTATATATTGGTTTATTATTCAGCATTATTGAACTGTGCATTCACTACCCCTGGATTAGATTATATCAATAGTCCCGTCAGAGTTTGAGATGTTAACGTCCCTCCTAGAAGTGGAGAAAGGCCGAGTCATCTCAAAGCACTGAGGTGTTTTCAGACTCTGGCTTTGTAGCTCCCACCAAGGGGCCCAGGGCCTGAGGTGAGGAAGGAAGGAAAGAGCGAGGGAGGGAGTGACGCAGCCGCCCCATGCAGTGCTGCGCTCAGCCGTCAGCTCTATCACTCCTACAGCGCTGCCAGTTCAAAGAGAAACCCCAGAGAACAGCTATCGCCATCCCTCCCACGCCTTTCCGCTCAGGCGGCTTCCTATATGCAGCCACCGGTCATCAATTAGCCCTCTGACGTTCGACGTCTTAACTTAAATACACGCAGAACATGCACACGTGCCACATACAAGTACAGCCACTGTTTAGGGCCCCCTGTGCCTTAATGGACCCTGACACCCCAAACGGACATCGGAGCCGGCCTTTGACGAGCAAGGACATGCATCATGTTGGAAACGGCCAATAAACTCTTTGTCCCTTGTACAGTCTAGCGTGCAAGCTGGAGCCAGCGCGTCAGGACTGGTTTAGAGCTAAACACCTTTGTAGTTGGAGGAGAGTCAGTCATTCCTACTGGGCTAAACGTCAGGGATTATGATGGACAGACGTCCCTTTAATTCCAGGTATTGGTTCTTGGCCTGGGTGTACCGTTCTGGAGGAAAGCTTTCATCTATAATTATTATATTATGGAATGACTCCTAAACCTTCTTTAGGGACTACAGAGGATCAGTTCAGGCCGTAAATCTTACACTGTAAAAACGATATCTCATATCTAATTATTGAGTTTGTTTGCAGAGGGTTTGACTGGTTTATCTGATGTTAGTGAGCCAAATTCTCCCACTATACTAATAGATAATTCAATGTTTCATCCACGTTTCTTATAATAATCAATAGTGGCTTGCGTGCTAATAGCGCACCCTACTGGAGAAACTTTAGACTGCTAGGCAGGAGTTCTTTAGGTATTACAGTAATAGGTATTTTATGGTGTTTATATCAGAGGTACTCTGGAATTCAGATGTAGGCGTCTTTGGGAAGTGTGAACCATGAATTCAGTTCTAAATTTTCAATATTTTCATATTATTAATAAAATTATGTGGGGGTTTCACTTTTTCACAGGTTAAATGCGGAAGACAGATTCCTCTGTGTGCAACACAAATGGCAGGATATCCAAAAATTCTCTACTTAGAGAATGATTGGCATCACCTAAATTAAAAAAATAAATAAATAAAAAATAATTTATTTATTTATTTATATGAATTTAAGAGCTTATTAATGTTCATTATTAGTAATTAATGTAATATTAATTAAACTGCGCTACTCACCAGTTTCTACAGGGAGCACTGTACCTTTAACCAGCCACAGCCAGGACACGACTCTACCACAGCAACCCAACGCACATATGATTCGCATATGCTTCCAGCTGCCTGGTGGAGCCTCATTGCCATCTTCAGGATTGCGGAGGATAAAAGCGATTCCGAAAGCCTTCCTGAATACCATTTAAATCGCCATCAGGGGAAACATCTCCATTCATAATCCCGGGCATATATCATTATTGAGATAATGCGGGGGATGAATTACAGCATGCGCATGAGCCATGTGGGCACTGACCCAGGAACAGCCTCCGGAGAGCTGAGGAATTCATTTTCATATAGCAAGCAGGCACCCTAATCATCACACTTCATTGTTCCATGGAGGAGCTCCACACGGCTGGGCCTGGCTCAGCCAAGCCAATGAGTACGGTTCTGAAGAGCTAAGGAGCTAATGCTAAAGGAAAGAGTGGAAGCCTTGTATGGGTTACATGCGTAGTGCAACCATGCAAGTATGCAGCGTCAGGGCAGATCATCAATAGGGTAATCCATTACAAGTGACTAATTACCTCTGGGAGTCTGGAATGGGATTACGTACCTAGAAAATCTAATCTCAGTACTCAGTACTTTACTGAGTACTTAAGGGAGTCATTTACTGAGTACTTTACTGAGTAATTTACTGAGTACTTTAGGGAGTACATTACTGAGTACTTTACTGAGTACTTTAGGGAGTACTTTACTGAGTAATTTACTGAGTACTTTAGGGAGTACATTACTGAGTACATAACTGAGTACTTTACTGAGTACTTTAGGGAGTACTTTACTGAGTACTTTAGGGAGTATTTTACTGAGTAATTTACAGAGTACTTTACTGAGTAATTTACAGAGTACTTTAGGGAGTACATTACTGAGTACATAACTGAGTACTTTACTGAGTACTTTAGGGAGTACTTTACTGAGTAATTTACAGAGTACTTTACTGAGTAATTTACAGAGTACTTTAGGGAGTACATTACTGAGTACATAACTGAGTACTTTACTGAGTACTTTAGGGAGTACTTTACTGAGTACTTTAGGGAGTATTTTACTGAGTACTTTACAGTACTTTATTGTCTGTACATTAACTGTGTTTTTTCTTTTCTTTTTTTATATAACAAATTGATTTTCTGTGAAGATGCTTGGGGACAACATTGGTTGTGAAAAGCGCTATACAAATAAAAATTGATTGATTGATTGATACTGCAATTTTACTCTCTACAACCAATAATAGTCTGTGCCTACCGGAAAGTACAAGAGGAAAGCCAATCACAAAGAAAAAATCAGAATTGAATGATAATTAATAACAGATTTTAGGACATGTACGGTGCCAACATTCAGAACCAGTTCAAACCAGTTTAGAAACCGCCAGATTAAAATACAAAATAAAAAAAACCACAGAACTGTTTCTCAGTGAAGTCCAGTTAGATCTGTGAAGCTTGGCGTTACTCTTCAAATGTTTTTGTTTTTTCCAATAAGTTAAACTTATTGTGTTGTGAAGGACTTAACTCAGTTAGTACACTTAAAAGTATATACTGAAATCCTTTGATCTGGCTCGTTGTAGGTATCAGCCCTGGCCCTTGTTCAAGCAGCATCTCAGCCCAAGGCAACTTTTAGACTCAACCCTTTGGTCTCGCTAGGATAGAACACTCAGCACGATGTGAGTCGCTCTGGATAAGTGTCCGCTGAAGGCCATGAATGTAGATGAATGGAAATCTTACTTCTAATTTTCTTACAGTCTTTTGCTTTCTGTTATATACACACACAGTATATATTATTAAATATTTATTAAACATCTTGTTCTCATCTTTATATTTTTTCTGTTATGTTCTAATCTATTCTACACATTCTCTTTACATGGCATTATTGGTTTATATGATCAGGCAGTAATTAAAACATGATTAAACAGGCATCTCAGTGTTTCTACAGTGCAAACAGTCAGTAAACCCGCTTCAGAGACAGACACCTTGAAATTAAATATTTAAGATCAAAAGGTGAAGCTTATGGAACTGCTTCTCAGTGAAATCCAGCTGTACCTGTGTAGGTGAGGCTGGGCTCTATAGATTTGCAGGATTATACTCATTCCTAAGTTTCTAGGTGAGAATAAGTAAACACTTTCTCTACATGGAACAAACTTAGACGTGAACATTTTAGTGCTTTATGATTTCGGTGCATTTGTGCAGTTTATTATAATTAAAAATAAATAAGATAGATCATACCTGAATATGAAATATGCCATAGCATTTGTTAGCTTTATGCTATTTTGTATTGATTTTTGTATTGAACCGTATAGAAATCTGAAAATGTGTTATACACAACTTTTCCATACCACTATGGATACTTTGATGGATCGATTGATTGACATAATGTGTACAGAGGGAATGCACTGTATTTAAAAAATGCAATGCACATAATTCATATACTTCCCTCAGAGACACAGGTAATGCAAGTAGCATACACGCATCAGTCAGGAAGTGTAATATGACTACAGGAACTGCATGGCGTTAAGTCAGGAAGTACTTTGTTATGAGAAAAAAGTACATCAAATTACTGTAAACCTTTATTTGTCTCGTGCCACCCAACACTACAGATATGTAAGAAACCCTGCTGTAAAAAGACTTATTTCATATATTTCTCATTATTTTGTAGTTTTAACCGCTTACATCCCAGATCTAGTACATGCTTAAGGCTTATTACTGTGTAATTACACATACTACAATGCAAACTGAGCTATTTCATTCTGTAATAAAGGGTTTAGCCTTGTAAAAGTGTCCGAATGCTACCAATCTAAAAGCCATAGGCAAAACGTAAACTGGCATCTCTTGTTGAATGTTTTGAGTTATTTATGTATATACAGTATATTATATATATAGTTGTGTGACATATTTTGATATAACTAGTCAAGCGTTTTTATTGGCATTCCTTATTCTAACTTCTATACACTGGAACGACATGTTGCTCTTTAGACTTCATGGTGCATCACCCAACAGGTGTACAAGACTACAGTATAATGTACACAATACAATGGACTGGACTACAGAGAGTGTGGATACACTACCACGTACCTTCTGCCAGATGGCAGGAGGGTGAAGAGTCTATGGAAGGGGTGGCAGCGGTCGGCCACAGTGCTGGCAGTCCTGCGGATGCATGGTTCGTGGTAGGAGGTGTCAATTGTGGGCAAAGACAGCCCCAATGATCTTCTCCGCCCAGGGCCATGTGATCCAAGACAGTTACTCTACCACATAGTGAGACAGCTCATCAGCACATCGTCTACAGAGAGCAAACCCACGCTCATGTTAACACACTGGGGGAAATACTTCTTAAATAAACAGGAAACCAGAATTAGGGAAGCGAATATGACTGGTGCTGCCTGTTACGCAGACACTAACATCACTCACTATGTCTATGCTGTCCTAATGGTGTCCTGCAATAGTCCATCCCATTCAGCTTGAATATCCTCACACAGTTCCTGCAGATGGTGCCGTAGGGGTGGAGGTGGAGGGACACCAGGCCTTCTTGACGTGTGACAACAAACCGTTCATCTTGGTGCTGACCACGGTGCCTCCACACACGGATTCGTTGGGCGTCTCCACCAAGACTAAAGCGGGACTCGTCACTGAAGATGACCCGCTGCCATTCTGAGTCACTCCATGACAGTCTGGTACGACACCACTGCAGTCTTTGGTGACAGTGACGTGGTGTTAAGGACAGTCGTGGTAACGGTCTGTGTGCATGTAGTCCTGCGTGGTGCAGCCGTCTGACAATGGTGCTGCGCTAACAGGAGGACTCATGGAGGACACCACTGCTCGCTGTTGGGCCAGTCAAACTTGAATCATTAGCATGTCTCACCAAGTCAAACCTACACACCCAGTTTCCCAGTGGGTTGACTCCTTCCGGGTGCAGCTGTTCTTTTGATGATGAGTGTATTTCCATGTTTGAAATAAAAGACCAGAGGGTTAGTCCCTTGTCTCTTTAGTGCATTGTCTAATCACACTAGAGGACACAGCCTCAAGGCATGCATGCAACACCGCTGACATAACACAACGCATGTCTGTTATCGAGCCATTGCTGACCATTGTACTCAGCTATAAGCCTCCCGCGCTAACGTCAGAGCAAGTCGGTCTCACTTTGACTAGCAGAAGATGTTAACCAATGTAAGGACACCAAAAAACGAATTACTCTACTTCCTGTTTCAGGGAAAAGTAATCATGGAGGGCTTGTAACTGTACAGATGGATGTAGGTCATGGCGATGATGACCTTTGCCATCACTGTTTGAACCCCCAACACCCGGATCTCATTCGCACAAGGTCCTAGCCAGCCTGATCCGGAGACGCAGCTCTTAAATGATTTAGCACAGTGATCTGGAGACATGCGGAGCAATTTCATACGCCACTGATATTCACAATGCAGCACATATGGGATTTCAGACACACACCCCCACATCCAACAATCACAAAAGCGAGTCTGACATTGGTATAAGACGGGAACGGAGAGAAAAAGCCGCTGTCCCAGATACATTACCGAAATCTAAAACATAATGCCGGGGATTAGGTCCTGATACTCGGCCTTATTTACTCATACTCGTATTAGGAAAAACACCTGGCTCCTGCTCCAATAGGATCAAGAGATTAATCTTAGTAAGTCTTAATACATACAGATGGTCAGACAGGAAAAATTAGAAAAATATGAAATACGAATACATTCGTCTTGTATAATTTGAAATATGATTCATCTGCTGGGGAGATTACGGCTTGATGTATTGGTGTACTTAGCAAGGAGACAAAGTTAATTTCTTTATAGGCCAAATGTTGCCGGCAAGATCCCCGGAATAATAATGATTCTTCGGGGAATATTATATAAATTAAACCGAAGCCGTCTCTTCTGTTTGCATATTAATGGCTGCCGCTCCGGCGCAGGTTTTTGATTCATACGCTGTCAGATCCCTCTACGGCCAACACAATGCACTTCACGCGGCCGCCTGACAGCTCAGGACATCCTATTTATTTATTCCGCGCAGAACCACTCATACCTTTAATGTGGCAGGCGCGCCGCCGAGCCAAGGATTAGGGCACCTTTTCAGCAAGGGCCCGCATTCATGCATGCGGGATTTCTCCGAGGGGAAGCTGTCTGGGATCAGGCTCTCTGTTTGTTCTCTTCCCAGGTTTGTTACGGAGTGCTGCACTATGGCTGATCCTGAATCAGCTCCTCTGTTTGCTTGTTTAGGCAGGCTTTCCTATTGGTTCCTTGTGTTTATTGCATCTTATTTGTAGCATGGTGTTGCATGGAATACGCTGAGGGATTTTATTGATACTTAAAGGAGCGATATGTAAAATGTTTAGTTTTAAAAATTCCAAAATTGATTAAAATGATCAACAGGATGTAAGAAAATCATAGAGGTGATGATCAAACACGTTTATGTACTGTGTTGCAGAGATATCTACTGAAGTTAGCATGCTAACCCAGCTAACCCGGCCCATCCTGTCTGGTTATACCACTTTGTACCTGAGGAGGTGATAGTGAGTCACTGTAGAGCTAAATGAGTGGAATCAGGTAGTAGACATGGTAGCTGGACAGTGAATGCAACAATGGCTGAAGCTCTTGGTGAGCAACCATCGCAGCCACCGCCAAAAATACCGCCAAATTGTGACGTTTTTGCACAATAAAATATATTTTTGATGCAAAATTTGAAAGTTTTTTTCCCAGCAAAGCAAAAAGACTTGCCTAATGGTTCACTGGCACAAATAATTGTATTAGAAGATATGAAATTTAAAAATATATACTTAATTAAATGCAAACAAGATGCATATCACGTGTGCTTGGCTTATAATAATAAACATAAACTCAAAGTCTGTGGAATGATATTATATTAAATTATATAAAATTTTATAAATTGTGGGTTTTACTGTCTGGCTGAAATGAGATTTTCAGGATTTTCTGATGTAGCTTCATCACTCCATGCTAACTGCGGACTAGCGCTCTACTGTTACTCTCTACAACCCAGCAGTGGTGCAGATGGACAGCTATAAACATCCCTGTGGGGTTGTATATTTTTGCACATTGGAAGTTGATTGAATGCTGTAGAGAGCAGTAGCTGCTGGAATATGTCCTGTTTTAATATTAAATATAAATAAAATAAATAATAACAAACAAATATATAATTCAGGCTTCAAACTGGCTTTTACTACTGCTCCTACCAGCTATGCAGTTTATTTTTGCCCCCTCCATTCCTTCATTTCTTTATTTATTTTTATTTATTGATGATTATATACCGTGTCTCCTGGCAAGTCTATCCAAAGAAATGGCCCTCCATGCCTGCAGCTGAACCGGTGATCATGAGCTTCCATTATTAGTTAGCTAATTAGTTTTATAGCCCTAGCCCAAAACTTGGTACACCAAGCATCCACAGGACTTGATCTAATTGGAATTTCGGCCATTCCTTCACATGGTCTGCATTCACATCAAGTCAAGGTGGAACCCGTGGGACCTGAGGGAGGTCCTGAACGGAGACGTGTCTGACATTGCTGCAGCTATGAAACAGGTCTTGGAGGTACCTGATGGCTGAAAGGTGATACAGTAATTTATCACAGTGGGCTCCGTATCCCCCTTCCATGCCCCATGGGCCTCCCCTTCCTGACAAAGGTCTTTCTCAATATCCTGAATGGGAGGGAGTAAAGAGGGGAGGAGGCGCAGGAAGAGAGGAGAAGGAAAGAGAAGGAGAGAGGTGTCGTGCCAGGTCGTGGTTAAGATCGAGAGGAGAGGCCAGTGGGGCCAGATTTAGATCACACGCTGCAGGAATCGGCGGAGGCTGGGCTGCCACACCGGACACAGCAACGTCCTCAGTGTCTAAGCACCGGCGGGGTGGACGCACACACAGTGCTGGGCACAGCTCACAGTCAAAGGCCTGTTATGTAGAAAAGGACTGGAATCAGACACGTACAGTAATATTCTGCCCCCACAGAGGCCAGATCTGATAACCGATCTTAAAACAGCGTATACGTCTGAAAGCAAAGATATTAAATATAGATCATTAGACTTACTACATCACTTAAAACAGGTAACGACGAAGCATAGATGGCAAAAAAATGAAAAACTGGGAAGTAGAATTATCTTACATATAGTTTATATACCTTAAAATTCTCAAATTTGAAGTTTTTAGCTAATTTTAAGAATTTATAACTGATTTCCAGATATTTTACTTGTTTTAAATGTTTTTAAATTTTAAACGTTACTTTTAAGTCACATTTTTTCCATATAGTTGCAGATAGTTTGACTTGTTTCTTACAATAAATACATAAACAAACAAACAAGCAAACAAACAAATAAATAAATAAATAACTATAAACTTTTTTTTCTTATCTAAAAACGAAATTCTACAGGCCCATTTTTTGCTCAAGAATTAGTTTCAGGGATTGATCTGCCAGCGATGTAAGGCCGGAAGCGAGGCCTAACATATGGAAATAGGTTCCAGAGGAACTTCTGGTTTCAGGGTTCTATGGTAAGTTCTAGTCCTGGCTATAACAGTGTACAGGTCCGTGTCTACAGGCCGCGTATCCCTGTGTGCCCTAGGTGTGGTGTTAAAACGTGTTTAGGGTCTCAAAGGCTGCAAACGCTGCAGTGGTAGAACACTAAAGCACTAACAGGGTGCAGGGTGGGGGTGCCAAAAGAAAGTGTCGGAGCTTTATTGGATCACGCTCTCCTCAGGGCTGAGGGCGGATCTGAGATTAATATTGACGGGAGGGGAAATTCACTTTGGCGAGGGCCGCGTGACACCCGAGGGGTCCACAACAGCGCCGCATCGACACCTTCAGCTTTTCCGGAGGGAGGTTCACTGAGGACATCCGGACTCATAAAGATAAGAGATCTAGATATCTAGGTTTAAATGACTGCACATGGACGCACGTTACAGCTGTGGACATCTGGAGCTTGTCCCAGGTCTTATTATGGATTTAGGTTGTTGGTGAAGAGAGACGGTTTCAGTTTTAGGAGGGGTCGTACGTGTCTGTCATATAGGATATAGGGCACACTGCTAGAAGTGATGTCCTGGCAGGTTATGGACACATCTAAGGGTTATCATTTTAGGTTAAGCTCATTTGAAGATTTTTCTTATTTTCTAACTTATTTCTAATTTTTATTTTTTACCTGTATAATAAGACAGGAATGTGCTTATTTTGAGAAACATGCTTAAAACATGGTTATAAACATAGTTATTACATGTTATTACATGGTTATTACATGGTTATTATAAACATGGTTAAAACAAGTTATCTGCCAATATAGTGAGATAATTTGACTTACTAAAATCCACTTAAAATGCTAATTTTGAACTAAAAAACCCACTAAAAGTAGGTTAAGTGATCTTAAAACAATAATTTATTAAATAATAATAATCATTATAATAATAATAATAGTAACATGTTTATGTATAGAGCAGCTCATGGTGAATTACAGGTAATTACATAAATATGAACTAGAAATAAGATCTTTTTACTTTACAAAATATTTGTACAGTGGCCAGAGTAATAATTAGTGGCTATACTTCCTAATAAATAATTGGTGGCTATACTTTTAAAACGCCGTGTGTTTATGAGCTCTTCATGTCCTACCTGAAATGACTCTGCACTGAAGTAGACATTTTGCCATTTTAACATTTTCCATTTTCTTGGCCTGAAGTGCCAAAATCACATGCTTTCATTTCTGCAAGTAAAATGAGTAACTTTATCTTGTTAATATAAATCTTAAAATATCACTTCTCAGATTTCTTTCACTATGCTTATCGGTTTGGTCTGTTACAAGTACATTTCCTAAAATAAGCAAACTTATCTTCCAGCATAGTGAGAAGATTTCACTTACAGTCACTCAAAACAGGTAAAAGAAGGTCTGGAAAACTTATCCCATAGAATTTTAGGATTTATCAGTTCGATATTAGATCATTTTACTTTCTGAGAAATATATTTATTCACAGTGTAGAAATGAGTAGAAAATGACAAACTCTATCCGAGACTGTTTTCCTCTTTTCACTGCTCCCCCAGCGACAGGTTTTACCCGGAACTAGATCTTTGAATTGGAGCACCAGGGCGCTGATAAAGAACTGAAGGCTTGAGGCAGTGGCAGAATGATCTGATTAGCCATAACTCAATAACAGAAACCAAATCAAACTTCATTATCAGGAAAGGCAACTTAATAAAGCTCCTGTCCTCCTTTGATTGGCTAGGCCTGGGATGTATCTACCCAAGCCTGCTCATGGCCATGCCTCTGTCCAGTAGGCTTCCTCAGGGCGTGGGACGAAGCAGCTAGATGCCTGTAGAAACTGTACCGTGCTACTAACACAATCATAACGCCTGAAATCTCATTGCTCACCTGGATTACGTTACTGCGGCGCTCTCCTGTCAGTGGTGACGTTTGGAATGTGTTCCAGTACGGTATCACGTTGGACCTTCTCCTCTCAGGCCCTGCAAAAATTAATATAGAAAAGTAATAATAGAGCGACTCATGTATACTAACTGCAGCCATACTTTCTATTACACTGACTTACAGTAACCCTCTCTCTGAATTAGCTAAACGGGCTAAATTAAAAATCTATCCATCACTGCATCTGCTGAAACATACCTCACACGGCAGGGCCACAGTAGAGTCTAAAAACTCTCCCCAGGGAAACTGATGATGTAGCTGCTTTTACTGCAAAATATGATATCTTGGTTTAGTAAAATGGTCTAATATCTTCAATTTTGGATTGTTGTGAACTTATTTTTAGATTAATTAACATTCTTCTAGAAATTTTACTTCTGATTAAAAATGCCCATTTTTCTTACTATAAGGGACGCAGCTTTTAAGCATCTTAAAATTAGAAAATGGTGCCAATATAGTGAGGAAATTTGGCGAGTAAATTTATTTTAAAACTAGTTGAGATAATTTTACTTAAGATTGTTTTAAGATAATTTTAAAAAATGATTATCTGATTATTAAATTATTTTTTAAGTTGATTTTAGTGAGCCAAATTCTTCCCTTATAGAAGCAATTGTATGTATTTTAAGCACATTTTAAAAAAAAGATAAATTATCGGCCAATATGGTGAAAACATTTGGGTTACTAAAAACAAGGAACTAACTTAAAACAAGGAAGAACAAATCATCTGATTATGAGACTACAAAATAACAAAATAACAAAACACCTTATTAATTAGACTATTAAGATATATTAAATTGATATAAGATTTGACCAGCCTAGATACATTTTTTGCTGTGATATTTTTTTGGCTGAGAAAATATTTTGTGGTTTTTAAATGCTAACACTAGCTAGCACCACACATGCATTAATTAGCAGTCAAGATCTGTTGGGTGTTGTAGGGATTCCCAATAGTCGGTGTATTTGCATAATGCATGCGGGGTATGCATTGTTGTGAAATAGCACTGATAAAAACATGACGAGGATATAAAATTGTCAGTACAGTCAAACTGATCACACTTATTTTCTTAAATCATAAAAAATTATTTTGGTGGGAATTTCTGCAGATTGTGGGGATATCTCCAGCCTGATACAGCCGAATCCAGGAGGAAGGGGGTCCAGCGATCCTGTGGCATGTTTGGATGGCTGAAACTTACTGGCCTGAGGACCACCAGAGGGTGCCACAGGTGTGGTGGACCAACCGTGGTTTAAGTCGTTGTGAATTTAGGAAGCACTAAATTGATCTGATATCATTACAGTAATCCAAATCGAGCTGCAGATCTTGTTTTGATCATTTCCTTCAAGCCCCCTTTGGTATTAACTGAAATGAGAATGTATAAACAAGCTTCAGGCTTAATACCAGAAACCTAGAACTGAAATAAACACGTCTTTAAATCAGTACTGCTTCGACCGAGATACAGTCACGCAGTGCTTGAAGGTGTCATGAGATTTCTGCTGCAGAGCTTCTCCGGGGTCTCCAAGTCCTCTCAACAATGTTTATTTCATTTTAGAAATCTGCATAATTTTCACTTGTCTTTGGATTTTAGTGAGACAAACCCTTTATTAAAAATGAATTTAAAAATCCCACTATTAAAATCAGATAAATTATCTGCCAATTTAGTAAGAAAATTGGACTACTAAAATTTTACAATTTTAAATTAAAACAAGTATAAAAACATCTGGAATTAAGTTAGGAAATCTTAAAATTAGTTAACAAGAATCTCAACATTTTAAGATTTTAAGATATTTAAAGATATTTTTAAGATATATCAACTTCATTAGCCAATACTGATTTTTGAGATTTGATGAGTGTACGTTCTAATAAGGTCATTGTGTTTGTTTTGGTTTGTTGGGTTGGTTATATACCACTCTGCACGCCAATCTGGTTGAGGGACGCAAGTTAGACAGTTCGTATCTTTTGTCGCTCGGGTTTATTAGGAACGCCAAAGATCCACATCAAGTGGGTGAGGTAATAGGTCTCCGACA
>JAMWET010005949.1:0-202500 GCA_024036415.1 Prochilodus magdalenae | reverse complement strand
GCGCCGCTCGGGCTGGGTCCCAGGCCTGCTTAATGCATGCATAAATAAAAGATGATGGATTCATGTTCAATAATTAATCATAATGTTTCCATCATGTGATCACAGTGAGGTGTAAAAGCGCGCTGTTATGAAGTACTTAGCAAAATTAACTTCTGTTTCAGACAGATTTATTGCGCAGGGCTGCATTGTTTCTCGGCTCCTCTGACATGAGAACCAAAGTTCCGCTCTCAGTCAGGCCGCTGTTAGAGGCGACAGATCACCGAATCAAATCGAGAGGCACACAATAGCTTCGACAGTGCACTCTCAGCCAGGGGTGGAACCTTCAGAGGTACAGCTGGTTGGTGTGGCTCAGCAGTTAACACCTTCACCCACCAAGGAGCTACCACCCTATGTGGGAGACGGGGGTTCAGTCCCAGTCTAGGTAGCAAATGCTGAGCTACACCAATAAGAGACCTTAGCCAGACCCCTAACACTGCACTGGCCCACCTGTAATACGATTAACCTTCGCTCTGGATAAGAGCGTCAGCTGAATGCCTGAAATGTAAATTCATCTTTAGGGCCTTTAGTTAGGGAGCGTAACTGTGCCATGATTGGCTCATTGTGTGTTTAAGGTGGTAGTACCTTCAGGCTCCTGCAGGTGGCGCTGCACGAGGATGACGGGGCTATAAATCCCTGTGGGGTGTGAGTGACGGGATCCATAGATTGGGAAGAGGTGGTACAGAGCAGGGAATGTCTCGTTCCATGTGTGGAAAATGGCTCCAGAGCAGATGTTAATGATTGGCTAAAAGGAGGGACTGCATGTGGGCGTGGCCAAAGACCATAGTGTGAAGGAAGTAGTTGAATCTGCAGGTGTATGGAAGCGTACAGTCAGGCCGTCTGCCTTTACAGGCATTGGTGAAAGAATGGGTCGTTCTAAAGAGCTCACTTGTCTTCAGCGTATGGACGTTCCTCCCTCTCCTAGATATTCCCTGATCAGCTGAGAGTGGCGTTACTGAACAGTGGAGATTGCAGAGCTCTGGCCTTAACACCAGCACTAACACTGTGAGCTTCATGGGCTTCCATGGTTGAGCAGCTGCACACAGGCCTTACATCACCAAGCACAATGCTGAGTGTCGGATGGAGTGGTGTACAGTGCCGACTCTGGACTCTGGAGCAGTGCAACCGTGTTCTGTGGACTTTCCAATCACGCTTCTCTGTCTGGAAGTCTGATAGACGAGTCTGAGTTTGGAGAACACCCGGAGAATGTCACCGTTTGGTGGAGGAAGGATAATGATGCCATGAGGTTGTATGGGCCTAGATCCTCTTAGAATCCTCCAGAATCTCATTGCTCCAGCAGATCAAGACCTTCTGGAATACAGTCTGCTCCAACTTTGTGGGAGCAGTTTGGGAAAGTACCTTTTGCCGTTCCAGCATGACCCATGTGTCCCAGTGCACAAGTCAAGCCCTATAACGGCTGGCTGGGTGAGCTTGGTGTGAAAGACCTTGGCTGGCCCACACCTGATCCCTGACCATAACCCCATCCAACCCCTTTGGGATGAACTGGAATAGAGATTTCGAGCCAGGCCCTCTCATCCTTAATCAGAGTCTGATCTCACAAATGCTCCTCTGGATGAACAGGGGCCAAATATTCCCACAAACACACCCTGGAATCTTGTGGAAACCTTTCCAGAGGAGTGGGAGCTGCCATAGCTGCAAAGGGGGACCAACTCCATATGAAGGCCCATGGATTTCGAATCGGAGGTCATGAAAGCTTGTATAGCCGTCCCTATACTTTTGTCCATATAGTGTATGGCCTAACATAGGACTAACTGGAATGACTGAAAACTGAAGGGTGGTCCACTCCGTTTGGGGTAGGCATTGGGAGCAAGGGCAAATCACTGTCGCATCACTTTAAACCCACGCCTGAGTTTCAAATCAGCCGCCATCTTGAAGCCTGAATTTTGTCCATGTTCAAAGAGCGTGACATGTGTCCACCGCAGCCGTCCAACCCTCAGCACCCGGCCCGCCGAGTTTTTCAGGGACCTTCAAATAAAGAACACGGCCAGCATTCGCTTTGTAGTGTACACTTGTACTACATACAAACCCTGATTCACTTTGTAGTTAGCGCTCGCACACTTCCACATCCAAACTGGAACGAGACCATAAGGGCTGACAGCAGAGCGCTGAAGCAGAGGGGACGTCCCGGCGCAGCGGCGCACGCGGACACATATGGAGCGGCTCCCAAGCAGAGGACTCATCTGAGGGTTTGACACCGCTTCTGACATGACCCAGATGAACAGGCCAGCGCTTCTCCGAAATGCCAAAGAGCCCCTTCTGGCCCGCTCACGGGCCCAGCAGTACACGTTCCAGTCCAGGCCAGAGCCAAAACACAGTGTAGTGGTCCGGGAACACAGACGGAGCGCGTGTCAGAGATTTCTTTTAGCATTCCCCTTATACCAGCGACAAGCAGAAGCGCAAAGCGAAGATGCCAGCATGCCATCTTCAGTAAGAGGGAGAGGAACAGATGCCCCGCTTCACTGCTGCCCTGCTGTGTAGCAGCTCTCTCAGATAAGGGACTCTCAGGACAATGAGAAGTGGAACACATCTGCCCGCCCTCCGCTGACGGCCGGGTCTTTTACAGAAACGTCACACACCTGCAAAAACCACCTGTGGTCACATGGTTTCATTACAGGTAACACGTCTCTTCAAACACGACGAGCCTGACTTCCCTGAAACAGGGCTGATCTATGCTAACCCCACATTACTGCACCTATAGGACAGGGGTTCTCCACCTTTCCCAAACCCCACATGACAATAATAACAAAAACATAGCAGCCCTACAGAAAGCTAAGATCATCTTTAATAAATGCAGTTTCCTTGTTAATAATTTCAATTTTTAATGAATGTCATTTTGAATAAATGCAGTTTTTAACAAATGCAATTTCGTCTTCTTTATATTGCTGACACTGAAATCAGTTTTTCCTAGAACTGAAGCCTGAAAACGATCAAATTCTCCAGTTCTGTCCAGTCACAGACACCAAAAGTTGCAGTTATGCTGAAATAAAAAAAACACCATTACTACCGCCCAGTGTAAAAACATATTAACATATACATTATATATCTATGGAAAAAATCTGCTTCTATCAAAAACAAAAACGCTGAATACAATAGTATCTGGACACCAATCACTGACTTCCTTCAGTATTAATTAAAACCTGATATATCCTGATATCCAATACCAAACTCTATACATCTCAAATCTGCCTCTATGTGTGCACACACACACACACACACACACTCACACACACACACATACACACACACTCACACACACACACACACACACACACACACACACACACACGCGCACACACGCGCACACACACACACACATACACACACACACACACACACACATACACACACACTCACACACACACAAAAGGTATTTATAAATAAAAAATATATATTATTTATTATATCACGTTACAATTATTAACATTGTTATGCCAAAACCAAAGAAGTGTTTGCAGTGATGCTAAAAAAGGAAACAGAAAGTGAAGACTAGGCATGTGCAGTAGACCTGGACTGTGACTGGAGCTGCTGTCCGGCATGCTCCCACTGAAAATGCTCCACTGGCTTTCCAACACGGCCTTCCGAAACAGCCAACTACACGCGGACTCCGCTTACTGCATGTCCAGATTTAAACAGGGGGGCTGGAGAACCTCTCCATCAGCAGCTAGCCAGCAGCTACACGTCTCAAACTGAAGATATGTGTGTAGGTGTGTGTGTGTGTGTAGGAGTGTGTGTGTGAGTGTGAGTGTATGTGTGTGTGTGTAGGAGTGTGTGTGTGTGTGTGTATGTGTGTGTGTGTGTGTGTAGGGGTGTGTGTGTGTGTAGGTGTGTGTGTGTGTGTGTGTGTGTGTGTGTGTGTG
Source organism: Prochilodus magdalenae (assembly GCA_024036415.1). Classification (NCBI taxonomy): domain Eukaryota; kingdom Metazoa; phylum Chordata; class Actinopteri; order Characiformes; family Prochilodontidae; genus Prochilodus; species Prochilodus magdalenae. The sequence continues at coordinate 198,586 of JAMWET010005949.1, read as the reverse complement.
TGTGTGTGTGTGTGTAGGAGTGTGTGTGTAGGTGTGTGTAGAGAGAGAGAGAGAGAGCAAATGGTTCCAGTCTGAAAGAAACTCAGGCAATAAATAAATAAAAACACACAAATAAAAGAAACAATTTACATGCAAATCAAAGTTTATCAACTCCATCTCTTTTTCACCTGTTCTTCGCTCAAAGGCATTCAATTTAGGCAAGAGAGTCTGAATACTCACTGAAAGAGAGAGAGAGAGAGAGAGAGAGAGAGAGAGAGAGAGAGAGCGAGAAAGAGAGAGAGAGAGAGAGGGAGGTACAGAGAGAGAGAGAGAGAGAACGAGAGAGAGATACAGAGAGAGAGAGAGAGAGAGAGAGAGAGAGAGAGAGAGAACAGAGAGAGAGAGAGAGAGAGAGAGAGAGAGAGAGAGAGAGAGAGAGAGAGAGAGAGAGAGAGAGAGAGAGAGAGAGAGAGAGAGAGAAGGAGATACAGAGAGAGAGAGACAGAGATAGAGAGATAGAGAGAGAAAATGAGAAAGAGAGAAAGAGAGAGAGGGAGATACAGTGAGAGAGAGAGAGAGAGAGAGATACAGAGAGAGAGAGAGAGAGAGAGAGATACAGAGAGAGAGAGAGAGAGAGAGAGAGAGAGAGAGAGAGAGAGAGAGAGAGAGAGAGAGAGAGAGAGAGACTGTATCCTCCTGTCAGTACTGTGAGACAGCTGTATGTGACAGGGCATGAAATGAAGGCAGACTGCAGAGCCACAAGCCTGCGCCCATCACAGCCAAACGGACCCTGCGTTTACTGGCAAGCCCCCTGCCCTCCCCCCCAACCAAACACCCTTCCCTCCTCAGCATCTGCAATCTCAGCACTGAAAAATGAACTCCCCTCAACGCGGAGAGATTTGCAGGACGAGATAGGCAGAAGAAATCCTGTTTGAGAGCACTCTGACTGTTAGATCTCTCCGCTAAGTCCTCCGGCTTTCCTTCATAAAGAGCCCACATCAATATACTGTCGAGTCTAATCCTCCACGCGAGGAAAGAGAGAGATGTCAAGAGGAGTTAAAAGAAATCCAGCAGTGGAAACGCAGGCCTAGTCAAGCTCAATAAGCCCTACTGAGCACTCATCAAACAGTGCAGGGCTATCGCCCGCCACCAGAGGGCACTCTGCCTTCATACTAAATCTCCTCAGCAGGCCGAACTAGGCCTTTATCAGCCCTTAGGAAAATGCATCACTGACAGACACGGTTGTCAGACACTCTCTAAGATAATTTAGCAATCTTTGGGGAATTCCCGTTATTAATGTGTTATTAAAGTGTTATTAATGTATTATTATACCCCAGGGGTCATCAGCTAGGAATGCTTCCACTATGTGTGCTCTTTTCTGACATGCTTTTCCTCCTTCAGGGTTAGAAAGGTAAGAGTGTGTCTGCATACCCGAGCATGTGCATGCAGCTCCCCAGACCGAACACCAGTCCCCTGGAACAACCAGTACAATGCCAGGGAGGGCATCCACCAAATTCGGCCCAACTGACCACGTCTTTGATGCAAGAGTGCCTGAACATTGGTGTGGCTACATCCAGAACCGTGTCCAGTTCATGCCCAATCCAGTCCCAGCTGTTACTGTTGCTGGTGGAGGAATGACGAGTGCCTGCATCCTCTGGAGTAATGAGGTACCGTTACCTTAGGATCTAGAACTAATCATCCAACAGCAAGCAATACCTTACCTCATGTTCCTCTGGCTGGGTTCAATCAAATCGTCTCAGCAATGCTTTGACAGCTTGTGGGAAGCCTTGCTAGAGGACTAGAGACTGTTACTACAGCCAAGGTGAGGGACTAAATGCCCCATGTATACTCTTGAGTTCAGATGAAACCTTGTGGGCAATGGTGGACTACTAGCAAAAGTGTAATGTCACCCAATGGCCACCAGAGGGAAGCAGTTTCCTTCTAAGATCTCCCCAAAAGAAGCCTTCCCAACACGTCCCAGAACAGTGTTTCTTTGTGGACTGGAGTTTCTGAGAGACTCTAGTCTGGTGGTATGTGTGTTTAAAGTGGTCCTCCATACGCTCAGTTACCTCCAAACTTCCGATTTCCAGTTTCTAGACACCCTGTTTGATTGCTGGCAGAGATCTCTTGTCCACAGTGGATCCCTGGTCTACAGTAGGGACAAACAAATCTAAGAAATGGAGTCAGAGAAGTTAAAGTAATCCGGTATAAACTTTATCACTGACCAGGAAGGTCATGTCACATATTAACTAAGCCTGGGTCAGTCTCTGTTTGCAGTGATGAGATTAGTTCAGGCCAGGAGAGTCCAGTCTTATCTGCCTGGCCGCCGGATTTCCTTTCTCATAAGGAGGAGAACAGCTGATTCTACTTGTTTATTCAGTTGGTCTCGGTTTTCACCCAAAGTCCATCATGTGTACTTCTTGCTTTGTGGGAATGAAAGCCACACCGCATCCTGTTTGGGGAGAACAGTACAACAGTAGCCGCTCTGTGTAATCAGGATTGTCCTGCCTCCATAGAAATTAAGACATTCGGAGTTTGCTGTTCCATTTAAACACACATCAAGAAAAACCCCAAGCAGGGGTAAACTGAGCACGGGGGGAGGGGAAAAGGAAAGGTGGGGGGTGAATCTGTCAGGCTAAACTGACCTAGCTAGGTTAACCTGTCATTTAAGGTCGTATTATTTGGGACCCTGCTCGTCCTCCATCCAGGTCTCCGGAACAGAGATGCCATTTCTCTTAGCCAGCTCAACTCAACTCAACTCTCGTTTAGAAGCCATGTGGAAGCCATTAAATGCATCTGGAGTGGAGCAGAGAACAGCTGTTAAACCGTTAGCCGTGCTATCAGCCCATCAGGAAAACACACAACACCATTAGTGGCTACTGGACGCCAGCAATAAGCAATCCCTTGGTCCGTCGCTGCAGACCAAACAGACTTCCCTTATGACCTCTTCTCAGGGCTTTCAGTGAAGGCTGAGGCAGCTGTACTTTCAATAGGAATCAGCTCAACTTCCCCAAAACGAGTCGAACGATTTATCCCACAATCACAGTGTTGGGAAGACTGCCCAACACATGAACAAACACTCACTGCTATGCTAACTTTATGGTCTTGTGTTAATGCTTTAAACTGCTGTAACCTAGTATATAAAATATCCTGAGACCGCCGTCCAACCTGAAGGGGCCCAGCCACCCCGACCCGACCCATCCAAGCCAACCCGACCCACCCCGCCCCGGCACACCCACCCCGACCCGACCCATCCAATGCAACCCATCCAAACCAACCCAACCCATCCAAACCAACCCGACCCATCCAAACCAACCCGAACCACCCCGCACCGGCACACCCACGCCAACCCGACCCATCCAACCCGACAATACAAACCTTACTTTAAACCTCACTGTGAGTTTAGGTCATCCTAGGGTAACTGGCCTGAATGGTCCAGTTGGCTGTTTAGACTACTGGCCAGAAAACCTGCTGGTGCTTCTGTTGGGTGGTCTGAGCCGAGAGAGGCCCAATAAAAAGACTGAGGGGCTGGTCACCACAGGCCTTCCTATTCCTTGAGCCCGCCCCTCTCCCAACTACTACTGCAGTTGGCCCAGAAAGAGAATAACAAGCTGATAGAAGTCAAGCTGAAATCATAACAGACATTTTCTCCCTCAGCTCAGGTGCCTGGTCAAATCGCCCTCATCAAGCCACACCCTATCAAAGACCCTCAGCTTCAGAGACTGACCAGAGCAAATAAAGCTCAGAGACCCTTCGCCAGGTCTGATATGTTTGGCTCACCATATAGGTGGTCTGATATTAACATTTACGTGGTGCTTATTATGATTATTATTATTAATATTATTATTATTATTAGAGTACTTCTTTTTTCTTCTTTATTTATATACATTTTTTATTATTGTATTATTGTATTGTATCTATCTATCTATCTATGACATCAGAGGCACTGTGGCCTTCCTTTTGTCTTATGTGAGCATATAAATATCACATATCCAAACAAAAGAAGCGTGAGATGAGTCCACCAATCAGGGTACAGCAGTCACTTTGTTTGGAGCTTGCTGTGACCTGTTGGACAGAGCTTGGTTCTAGCTAATGTTCCCGGTTCTCCTTCAGTGTTCTGTGCTGATGATGATGTGAATAGACGTCAGTGTCAGACTAATGAATGAGCTTCTATTAAAGACTGGTGGACTGAGAGACACTAGAGCCTCTTCACCTACACTGAGCTGATGATTGTCCACCACCACCTAGCGATGCCCATGGGCTACTCCAACCATAAAGTACACCGTTCACTGTGCGTCTTGTTCTAATCAGTGCCTGAAACTGGTCAAGTTGTTGTTGTACATTGCCCAGTACAGAGTACAGAATGACGAACATCCTTTAAACGATGTTATTTATTACTTTGTTTATATTTATATCACCTACGAAAAAAACAGAAACCTTGAGGTTCCAGCGTCAAAACAATGAGCCTATAATTTGTACGTCTTCTGGCACATCTGTGATTCTGAGCTGAGCCCGGCTCTTATTTCACTGCAGACTCCGAGCCAAGCAGGGACTCAAAAAAACAACTCTCCAGAACGAGTCGTTCAGACGAACCGATTCATGTGAATCACTCAATCCAACAGAATCAACAATAAAAATTAACCGAACTCTTAGTACTGTTTGTGTACTAGGGCTGTTGCTGCTGGTATATACCAACCCCTTACAGTGTAACACCATCAGGGAAACCACAATTAACCCTTTATTATGATCTGAGTCTTACTGAGTATTACTGAGTATAGAGAGTACTACAGTATATTAGTAAGTAGTTATTTTAGTAAGTAATACTCTTATTGAGTATTACTGAGTATAGTGAGTATTACAGTATATTAGTAAGTAGTTATTTTAGTAAGTAATACTCTTATTGAGTATTACTGAGTATAGTGAGTATTACAGTATATTAGTAAGTAGTTATTTTAGTAAGTAATACTCTTATTGAGTATTACTGAGTATAGTGAGTATTACAGTATATTAGTAAGTAGTTATTTTAGTAAGTAATACTCTTATTGAGTATTACTGAGTATAGTGAGTATTACAGTATATTAGTACGTAGTTATTTTAGTAAGTAATACTCTTATTGAGTATTACTGAGTATTGTAAGTATTACAGTATATTAGTAAGTAGTTATTTTAGTAAGTAATACTCTTATTGAGTATTACTGAGTATAGTGAGTATTACAGTATATTAGTAAGTAGCTATTTTAGTAAGTAATACTCTTATTGAGTATTATGGAGTGTAGTGAGTACTACAGTATATTAGTAAGTAGTTATTTTAGTGAGTAATACTCTTATTGAGTATTACTGAGTATAGTGAGTACTACAGTATATTAGTAAGTAGTTATATTAGTAAGTAATACTCTTGTTGGGTATTACTGAGTATAGCGTGTACTCCAGTATATTAGTAAGTAATATTCTTGTTGAGTAGTACTGAGTATAGTGAGTACTATAGCATATTAGTAAGTAATACTCTTGTTAAGTAATACTGAGTATAGTGAGTACTACAGTATATTAGTAAGCCGAGGAATCTATTTTATACTCACTTACATTCCACACCTTCATATTTATTACTATCTTTCTATTAGTAACTATTTTAGTACTCTGTTTTTAGTTTTCATTGTTTCATAATTTCATTCTGTTTTGTTGTTGAGAAAATCTGCACACTGCAAATAGAATGTTATTGTGGCCAGCATAATTATCGTAGAACTGGTTAATATATCGTCGCTGTCCAATGAAAAGCAGGTATCTCCAAAATGGCAACTTTTCAGTAGAGGCAAAAACCCTAATGGAATTTGAATGCAAGTCAATGGAACCAGACATCTTACCCAAACAGTTTTGAGCAGTTTCTGTCGGTCCAGTCCTCATGACATTTTCAAACAACATTACTGGGAAGTCCCACGTTCAAACGATGCATAAAAGTCAAAATCAACAAAAAAGGAGATACAGGTTTTTCCTTGAACAGCATATTAAGGTATATTAAGATTATTTATCTTACTTCCAGGCTTGTTTAACTTGGTTTGAAGTTGTTACAATACTTAAAATAAGCAAAATGATCTGCCAACACAGCGAGAAAACGTGGCTCACTAAAATCACTTAAAACAAGACAAATGTCTGGAAGCTGAATAATCTTAAAATCACTTTACAACAATCTCATAATCAGACTTTTAAGATGAATCAACTACAGTGTCATTTTTTTGTTTGTTGGTCCAACATAACATATTAATTTGTATCATTAATTGAATTAATTGAATTGGTATCTTTCAATCAGTGATTTTCTAAGTTAAGAAAAATAATCAATTGCTTGTAACAAACTAGAGCCATTTTTAGGTTCCACTGTTTACAGTGTAGGCATGGGATAGTCTTTAGCAGTGTGCTGCTCTGTGATTGGTCAGAGTTTGGACTTTTGAGCCTTAGTAATCAGATTAGACCAAAAACAATAACCAGACTATTAAACCTGGAGACGGGCAGACTTCAGTTCCAGTGCTGGATGTTACTCAGTACTTCAGTACTTCATTATATTGACCTGATACTTTACTATACCTTTACTCAGACTCAGTAATGTAATTTACCCAGAGTATCAGTACTACTGGAGTACTGAGTTAGGCTTGTTGTGCTTAAAGTGATTAGAAAGTTTACTTCGTTGATTCAGTTGGGAGGAATCGGTTCGTTGAAGTGATTCGAACCTCCCATCGCTACAAAGAAAGTGCAGGCGCAGCTGTTTGGTGCAGAGCGGCGGGTCAGGATGTGCTGTTGAGGAGCAGAGCAGTGCAGGCGCACAGAGCGAACCGTCCGCAGCTCCAGAGCGCACGGTGTCCTGCCGTGCTGAACGCGCTGCTCTGCTGTTCTCACCGAGCCAAGCTCTCCTCGCTATCGGGTCGAAATGAAGTGCTACACGGTCTCCAGCTGCAGGCATGTCGTGCTGAAAGCCTTCCTGGTGCAGGTCCTCGCGACGCTGGGAACTTTCGCTGCGCCTTCGCCCATTATCAGGTTCCCCGGAGATGACAGTGTGCAGCGGACGGACAAAGAAGTAGCGCTGGTGAGTCTGACTCCTCTAACCCCGCAGCGGGTCACACCGGCAGAGCCGGGTTAGGGCGCGTGAGGTCAGAGTGAACCGGACCGGACTGGTTAGTATGGAGGGTCTGCTGGAGCGGCGCACCAAGCGGACCGGGTGCGTGGAGCACCTCTCTGATCCGGCTCAGAGTGCTGTACAGTACACAGCGACTCTCACACAGAGCCAGCAGCTCGAATCAGCAGCCAGAGACCGGGACTGGTCCCTCCGAGCGAGGGGGGCAGCAGGGGGGATCAGGAACTTTAGGGAACGCTGAAGCTCCAGAGGACTTTCTGTAGGATGCGGTTTGAGAAAGTTGGAATGTGGGTCAGTGTGCACTTCCAGGAAGATTCAGTTCCCCTAACTGTGTTTGTTTCTCTCTCTCTCTCTCCCCCTCTCTCTCTCTCTACCCCTCCTCCTTTCTCTCTGTCTCTCTCTCTCTCTCTCTCTCTCTCTCTCTCTCTACCCCTCCTCCTTTCTCTCTCTCTCTCTCTCTCTCTCTCTCTCCCTCTTTTCTCTCTCTCTCTCCATAACCCATCTCTTTTTCTTATCCCCCCTCTTCCTCTCTCGCTTTCTTTCTCTCCTTCCCTCTGTCTCTTCCTCTCTTTCTCATTCCTTCTTTTTTCTCTTTCTTTCTCTCTGTCTCTAACTTCATCACTCTCTCTCTCGTACTCTTTCTTCCCCTTTTTCTATCCCTCTCTCCCTCTTCCCTTTCTCTCCCCACTCTCTCTCTCCTCACTCTTTCCCTCTTTTTCCCCCTCAATCTCTCCCTCTCTGTCTCTTTCCCATCCCCCTCTCACCCCTTCCTTTTTCCCTCTCCTCTTCACCCCTTAACCTATCACCCTGTTTCTCACTCTCTCTCCTTTTCTCTGCTCCCCTCTCGTTCTCTCTCCTCTTTACTGTTATTCTCTGTCTTTCTCCCTCACCTTCTCTCTTTGCTCCCTTCCTCTCTCCCCTTCTCTCTCCTCCCTCTCACTCACTCTTCCCCTCTCTCTCACCCTCACATTCTTATTTTCTCCGCTTTAATCTTTCTCTCTCTCTCTCTCTCTCTCTCTCTCTCTCTCTCTCTCTCTCTCTCTCTCTCTCTCTCTCTCTCTCTCAAAACCCCCCCCTCCTCCCGTCCCTTCCTCTCTCTCCCTCTAAAGCACTATCTGAATAAGTTCTATGGCTGCCCAGAGGACCGATGCAACCTGATGGTCCTGAAGGACACACTGAAGAAGATGCAGAAGTTCTTCTCCCTGCCGGAGACGGGGGAGATCGACCAGAAGACGGTCGAGATCATGAAGAAGCCACGCTGTGGAGTTCCAGACGTGGCCAATTACAAGTTCTTCCATAGATCACCCAAGTGGGAAAAGAACGGCATTACATACAGGTCCAGAGTCTGTCCTCCATCTGTGTGTGTGTGTTAGTACCCCAGATACCCCAAGGCCAAAGCATCCTCTGAGCCCTCTGGGTTTGTACACCATGTATTCGCCACCTTCTGCAGTTCTGGTAAAACGTGTTCTGGATTATTTTGTCAGAACCAACAAAGAATACACCCAAATGGCCATATTTGGGTGTCCTGGCATTCTGTGCTGTACAAAGCGAAATGTCCCAGCTGGATAACAAAAACAACATTAGCAATCTCTCAAGAATGTCCTGAACTGTCTGTGGTGGCGAGATCGGGCTGGAATGATAGCATTAGCTTAACTTGTAACGGAAATAATTAGGGACAGGGAATTAGCTGGAATGTTGACCACTGAGAATGTCATGGTGGGTGATCTGTAAATGCTGCACTGATGTTATCCAACCAGTAAATGAACTGGATAATGAAACATGAGGCGGTCATCATGATGAATCGGGACACCGTTTAAGGGGACGTATTTTGTTTATGTGTAGGAGGTGGACGACATACACAGACCATGTAGCTGAGTTAAAGTAGAGACCACCCAAAGTAAACTCCCCCCACCAGTGTGAGTGTTAGACCTCCACTGGAGTAACAGTACTAAAGTATTTACCTTCAGATGTACTTAAGTATGGAGAGTACCAGTACTAAAGTGTGTACCTTCAGATGTACTTAAGTATGGAGAGTACCAGTACTAAAGTATGTACCTTCAGATGTACTTAAGTATGGAGAGTAACACTACTAAAGTGCGTACCTTCAGATGTACTTAAGTATGGAGAGTACCAGTACTAAAGTATGTACCTTCAGATGTACTTAAGTATGGAGAGTACCAGTACTAAAGTATGTTCCTTCAGATGTACTTAAGTATGGAGAGTAACAGTACTAAAGTATGTACCTTCAGATGTACTTAAGTATGGAGAGTACCAGTACTAAAGTATGTACCTTCAGATGTACTTAAGTATGGAGAGTGACAGTACTAAAGTATGTACCTTCAGATGTACTTAAGTATGGAGAGTAACAGTACTAAAGTATGTACCTTCAGATGTACTGAAGTATGGAGAGTACCGGTACTAAAGTATGTACCTTCAGATGTACTTAAGTATGGAGAGTACCGGTACTAAAGTGCGTACCTTCAGATGTACTGAAGTATGGAGAGTACCGGTACTAAAGTATTTACTTTCAGATGTACTTAAGTATGGAGAGTACCAGTACTAAAGTATGTACCTTCAGATGTACTTAAGTATGGAGAGTAACAGTACTAAAGTATGTACCTTCAGATGTACTTAAGTCTGGAGAGTACCAGTACTAAAGTATGTACCTTCAGATGTACTTAAGTATGGAGAGTAACAGTACTAAAGTATGTACCTTCAGATGTACTTAAGTATGGAGAGTACCGGTACTAAAGTATGTACCTTCAGATGTACTTAAGTATGGAGAGTAACAGTACTAAAGTATGTACCTTCAGATGTACTGAAGTATGGAGAGTACCGGTACTAAAGTGCGTACCTTCAGATGTACTTAAGTATGGAGAGTACCAGTACTAAAGTGCGTACCTTCAGATGTACTGAAGTATGGAGAGTACCGGTACTAAAGTGCGTACCTTCAGATGTACTGAAGTATGGAGAGTAACAGGAGCATGGTTTATTACGGCTCTAATGTCCTATTATCATTTTTCAGCCTGTATTATGTCTAACACCAAGCTGCTTTTATCTTAGGCTACACTTTAAGAACCTCCCCTTCTTGGGTTCAGCGGTCTAACTACCTCTGTCCTCTCTAGGATCTTGGGCCACACTCCCGATCTGGATGAGGAGACCATTGATGACGCGTTTTTCCGTGCGTTTAAGGTCTGGAGTGACGTGACCCCACTCAAATTCACCCGCATCATGGACGGAGAGGCCGATATCATGATCAACTTTGGCCGCAACGGTACTCACCAACACCCTCTGCTGTGATTCGGTTGGAGTCCTCAGCCTAACCCTGCGTTCACACTAGCAGACGACAAGTCGCATACGTCGCCCGAAGTCATGTGTGTTTACGACCACATGCGTCGCTGCGCGTGGGCGTGTACTAGGTCCAGGAATGCTAGCTAGTTTTGAAAGCATATTCGTCTTTAATATTGATAATTGAATGTGAATGGACGCCAGTTGCTTCCATTCATGGCTAGCTTCATTGGCTGGTTAGCATTCCGGCTAACCTAGCTAACCTAACAATCCTCAGAGACACCAACAACATCCACTACTAACCGATGTATATGTACAAAGAGGCATCATCCACCACACTGCTAGGAACTGGGACCAAATGCTGGCAGGAACTGAAAGTTCAGAGAGCAGAAGCTGGGGGGACCTTGGACCCCCGTGTCTATGAATGTTCTGACGAATTCATTGGAGGCAATCGTTTACAATATCACTAAACCATGTCATAATCCAAGAAAACCTCAACTCGGTTTATCACTTGCTGCTAAATCCCCCCTTAGGAAATGACTGGTCGCTCGTCGCTGTGTTGTCTGCTAGTGTGAACGCATGGTTAGGCACCTATATGAGCCACAGCTACACCACTGACACCCGTTCCAGGCCTCGTCCGTTCTTAAACCCCTCCTCCCTACTCAGCTGCTTGAGAATGTCCAAATTCCTTCTGCCACTGTATGCTAAGGAAATGGAAGTTGTGTAATACGGGTTGCCAGATATACTTTAAGAGATTATGACTAGACTTAAGTGACCGTCTGCCTAAGCTGTGGTTTGAGAACAACTTTTAATTATACAGTGAAAATGAACAGTGCCGCTTGGTAGACTGGAAACAGTGGCCATCTGTACTGACCAAAGAAATAACCAGACAGTTACTCACGTAAAAGCGCCTATTCAGCAAAATATCTGAGTCCAGAGAAGAAAACTGGAGTGCCTGCGGAGCCCGAAGGAGAGACATGACACAGCAACTCAGCGTCAGCGAGGATTACCATCTGGTGATGAGTCCCAGCTTGACCTTAAGTAGGGATGCACTAGTAATAGGATTTATAAGCTAATAACGATAACCGATAACTAAGATCCTGTAGTCGATAATAATAACTAATCATTTCACTTCACATTTTAAAATTACTTCACACTAAAATCTATAACCACTTATTATTAATTTATCGTAGCCTTGAAATATACCAGTGACCATCCTTCATTTATCTAATTCCAAATCCAAATGGCCAATTAAAAAAAAAAGATTAAATATATAATATATATATATATATATATATATATATATAATAAACTAAACAGAATTTCTATTTTTCTTAGTATTTTGAGTGTCCACACTCACCTTTGTTATAGCTTCCGTTCTTTTCAGGACACTTGCTTTGGAAGGATGACGATCCTTATCGGAATCCCAACCCCATTCCCTGAAGCTGGTCTGGTCCAGTGAGGTCTGGAGGATAGGGTGGCCAGTCGTTAGCACTGAGAACACTAGCAGCGTGTTTTGATCATTTTCTACTTTATTTCAAACTGCAGTTTTTACAATTCCATATTTTCGTTGAGCGTTTGACTTCCTTATGCAAGCGGACTGTTTGATATCTCTCGAAATGGTTCCCAAAATGAACAACTTGGTCTACAACTTTGGGAAAATCAGACATGGCAGGTCGACAGTGTCTATAGCAGTGGCTTTCCTGCCGGGGTAGGAAAGGGAAGCTCCATCCTCGATGTTCAGGATGGTGGTGTAATCCGAAATGCTCCATTCAGTCTGTTTAAACTGAAATCCAAGATACTCTAATAACTACTGTCATCTGAGTACACTCTTCTTCTTCTCCTCCTTCTTCATCATCTTCTTCTTCTCCTCCTTCTTCTTCTCCTCCTTCTTCATCATCATCTTCTTCTCCTCCTCCTCCTTCTTCTCCTCCTTCTTCATCATCTTCTTCTTCTTCTTACATTTAAGGCATTTAGCCGATTCTTCTTCTTCTTCTCCTTCTTTTCCTTCTTCTTCTCCTCCTTCTTCTCCTCCTTCTTCATCATCTTCTTCTTCTTACATTTAAGGCATTTAGCAGATTCTTCTTCTTCTTCTCCTTCTTTTCCTTAATCTTCTCCTCCTTCTTCTCCTCCTCCTTCTTCTCCTCCGTCTTCATCATCATCTTCTTCTTCTTCTTACATTTAAGGCATTTAGCAGATTCTTCTTCTCCTTTTTTTCTTCTTCTCCTCCTTCATCTTCTTCTTCTCCTTCTTTTCCTTCTTCTTCTCCTTCTTTTCCTTCTTCTTCTCCTCCTCCATCTTCTTCTTCTCCTCCTTCTTTTCCTTCTTCTTCTACTCCATCTTCTTTTTGGTCAAGAGTTTTGTCACTCTGCAGTTTCTTCGAGTCACATTTTTAATATTTATCTGTAAATAATTTAAGCTACGGGAATATCGAGCCCTAAGCTTTAGACTATTCCCATCAGTTCTAGATTTCAAGACAAGCGGAACTACAAGTTAGAGATTTTTCTCTTGTGTTAAATGTGGCGGAACTGCATGCTCAGTTTAGCAGGAGATGAAGGTTTTACACCAGGTGGTGACCCTGCACTGGTTTGCTCCGTAGAGCATGGTGATGGTTATCCGTTTGACGGGAAGGATGGTCTCCTGGCCCACGCTTTTGCCCCTGGACCCGGGATTGGAGGAGACTCCCATTTTGACGATGATGAGCAGTGGACCCTGGGAGAAGGGCAAGGTACCGTGACCAACGCGTTCTCCTTCATGATCTAAAGCTGGATCCAATATCGGAATCATTTACAGCTGCTTTGTTCCGTGGACGTAATGGACTCTAGTACCGGTATCCTGTATCACTGAACCGGTTCTCTCTCTCTCTAGTTGTGAAGGTGAAGTTCGGAAACGCAGACGGAGAGTTCTGCAAGTTTCCGTTCCTCTTCATGGGCCAAGAATACACCAGCTGCACATCTCAGGGCCGTGATGACGGTTTCCTCTGGTGCTCCACCACCTACAACTTTGATGACGATGGAAAGTACGGCTTCTGCCCACATGAGCGTGAGTAACCTGGCTTCCCGAATGGTCCGCTTGCAGGAGTACCCATTGTTCTTGAATAGGTAGCTTGTATGAGGGCCAGTTCTAGAATAGGCTGTTCGATTTTGCACCCTTGTTGTTATACATGCTGTGCCAAAATCTCCAGTGCTTGCTCAGAAGCTGGGAATCTGTTGGGACTCAAACGCTGGTAATCTGGGTAAAATGGTCCGGTTCTTGTGTTTACAGTGCTGTTCACACTGGGAGGAAACGGAGACGGAGCAGCCTGTAAATTCCCTTTCACGTTCCAAGGGGACAAATATGACAGCTGCACCACCTCAGGCAGAGACGATGGGTACCGCTGGTGTGCCACTACCGAGGACTATGACCGGGACAAGACCTACGGCTTCTGCCCTGAGACTGGTACATCATTACTCTCTACTGTCCGCATGCCATCCCAGTAAATCACGTGCTGTTAGAGAGTGCTGCAATAGACAGTGCAATAGGCCTTGGTCTCTTTGAATGGGCTAGGATGACCTTCCCTCTCCCCTCATCACTGTGTCTGGATGCTACCTGGCCACTGCCCTGTATGGTGAGCTGTCCAGTGCAGCTGCTTTAGTGGTGGTTCAAAGAGATGTAAGGACTGACTTCGTGTTTCGGTGGAAACGTAAGGTGGCCTTGTGTGAATGCTCGGAGACCTAGCTAGAAGGAGGGAATTGGCAACAGCTAAATTGTGCAATAATAAAATATAGGTTACTAAATTGTTCCTTGTTTTGGGCCCAGCGGGCACATGACTGAGTTCCAGTGTTGAAATGTGGTTGACATAATGCCAGTTATTGTTTCAGTGGTGACAAATCATCTAAACAACATTTAATGTGGCTAAAAGTTTAAAAAATGCTTGTCAATCATCAAAAAAACAACAACAACTGAACTTTGAATTAACATAACATCTTTAATATTCTGCCTCATAAACATAAGCATTATTATTATTGTCATTAATATTGATCCTTAATGATAATCATTATTATTTTAATAATATTTTGTCATATTTTCACCATAATAAAAAACAATAACAATAAATAAATAAATAAATAATAACCATCAATAACTGTCAAATTATATAACTTATTAAATAATAAATTGGCATTACAGCATGGAATCTATGATATGAAATGTTGAATCTGTGACTGACAGTCAGAATAGATATGGTATCATTATGAAGCTCAGATATATAATTTATATCAGCTTGTAAATATGCATTAAACTCTAAATGAAAGTCTTTTAATATGAATGATGGTCAGTTAGAAGATGGAGGAATGAATAAAGGGTAGATGGGATATAGATATATATGAAAGCCATCAGTACAAAATGCTGTGTAGCTTTGCGGGTTGGTATTTGTACTGATGGCTTTCAGTTATGGGTTCCACCAAGTTTGTATGGCTGTAGATCTGATGGGATAACTGATGGGTGGATGGAGGGATGAATGTAAACGAATTGGGCCGAGTGGCTTAATCAGTGTAACCGATGTACTTAGTAGCATAGTGTTTATTCAGTGTATGTAGTTTATTCAGTGTTACACAGTGAGGTGTTGAAACAGCATCACCATATAAACGTTGAATGTAGTTGAATCCGTGAATAATGACCATGGAATGCCGGCTGGGCGCTCACAGCTCCGAAAGAAAACAGAAGAAAGACGTTTTTGTTGTTTTCTTTATATCTTATTTCCAAAGCCACTCCGTTAGAGAACCATCCACTGGCAGCATCTCTCCCAAGACCCCTTTCAGGCACCCTGATTTAATTGCACCAGCGTACGTCTTTGAGATATACCTTGTGAGCCGACTGTGAGAGAACCTGCCCACAGTAAAACCATCCTCATAGCTGTGGCCTCCAGTCCTGCTGCAGTCTCCAAGCAGGCCGTAAAAGTCTTGCCGTGTTTTTTTCGCTGTGGGCTGGCAGTGGTTATTTTCCATTGTGTCAGGGAGCTGGCTAAGGCTGGCCAGGAGAGTAGGCCTCTTCATCTGGATCTAATTCACTGGGAATGCAACTTTGTGTATATACGTGTGTGTGTGTGTGTGTGTGTGTGTGTTCATATAACCCCCTGACTAGAAAGCAACAGAGGCTTTGGGCTGTGCCAGCCTTGACTCCGAAAGGGAATAAGCTCAGTGCCATTTCGGGGTCTGATTTCCGGAGTAAGGCTGTTTTGCTAACGTCCAGTGCGTCTGGTATCTCTCTCACTGAGATCCTGTTATTTTCTAATCCGAAGAGTGCTGGGGACAGATCTTTTCCGTTCCTCCCTGCTCCAGAGATCTGACCTCTTTGTTCCACTTGCGATTACTTCAGTCTTGGCAGAAATGCAGGCTTGCTGTGAACTACCAGTGGGACTTCTTAGTCATTAAACAGCAGATGCTCACTTGATTCATGTCACCCTGGATACTGGAACGCTGTGGCTGCAGTTATGGCAGAACGCAATCAATTGTCACCAGCTGCCATGTGATCGGACCTGGAGTGGGTATGGAGCATCGAGCAGTGGTGGAAATAACAAGGCGTTTCTATATGGATTATAGGAATGTTTTTATCAACCAAAGTAAATGGGAAATAATCCCACCAGACAACACACAAGCCCCCTGTGACTGAAACTGACGTACCCAATTAAAAGTAATACCTCCATAAGCCATGGACTGGACAAGTTTCTGGATGTAGCCACATCAGTGTTCAGACACTCACACATCAAGACTTGTTCAGTTGGTCCAGATTTGGTGGATGCCTTCCCTGGCACTGTACTGGTAGTTACAGGTGGTCATACAGGTATCCAAGAGGATTTTGTGGGCCAGTCCAAATGTGTTCCTGAAAGTTCATCATGCCAATCAGTCACATTCGCAGCCCTGGTAACGGAGGAACTCCTTGGATATCTTGGAATACAGGGATAGGAATGTTATGGTCCTCAGTAAGACGATGAGCTATCGGGAAACCTGGTTGTCCAGCAGCTCAGTGTAGGCACAGTGGTTCAGATTTACGGTCACCTCAACCAGAGAACCCCTGTCCACATAATTAACCCCGCCCACGACATCACAGAGGGGGTGATATTTTGTCAAGGGAGCTTATTTTATTGTGCGAAATATTAGAAATAAAACTAAACCATCATTTTTTATGGAAAGTCTTGTTTCACGTTGTGATTTCTCCAAGGCAATAGTTGGCATCTCCCTTGGCAGCTTTCTGCTCCACCTTAAAATAAGTAGCTGTTGCATTCTGGCATCTATACAAGGGCTATAGTGTTTGTACTGCAGCTTTTAAGGCGGAGTGGGACGTTTGAACAAAAAGTCCACATCCAGCTTCATTGATGTAATTTGTCTGATGTGCACATCCCATACACTCGAGCGTTTGACCTACAGACGCTGCTGGAATGTGGAAAATGTTATGGTCATGCATGCTACATGGCCAGGAGGCCGCTGGTCCATCTATGTATGTTAGAAGTGTATGTTAGGCTAAGGCTAATCAGCCATTCCTGTGCGTACACTACTTTGAAAACATTGTGGGCTACTTCAGATGCAGCAGGCTAGTCAGCGGGTGATGGACAACAGCTAGCTAGCATTAGCATGGTTAGCACTGCTTGTACATTAACTTCTTTGTAGCTTAGCAAGACCTACGGTATGACAGCTAGAAGAAAACCCATACCTGAAGACGGATTTGAACTGCTATTACCATAAACATACAGGTTGCTGTACAGGTGCAGGTGCTGATTTACCTGCATTAGCCTGAAGTATGTTTCCAGGTGTGCTTTGTTTTCTGACCTTTCATGAATCTCTTCTGTGCTCCTGCAGCCATGTCGACAGTTGGAGGAAACTCTGAAGGTGCTCCCTGCGTCTTTCCATTCACCTTCCTGGGCAAAACCTACGACTCGTGCACTACCTCCGGGCGTAGCGATGGGAAGATGTGGTGCGCCGTCACCAAGAGTTTTGATGACGACCGCAAGTGGGGCTTCTGTCCTGATCAAGGTGACTGATCGTATGACTTGTGGTTATTAGAGGTTACATACAGTAGACCTTCAGACGTTCATCTGAGCGTTCAGAATGTTCATGCCAACTGAGACCAGACTCCTGTTTTTACCAGGGTACAGTCTCTTCCTGGTGGCAGCTCATGAATTCGGCCATGCTTTGGGCCTGGAGCACTCTGAGGATCCTGGTGCCCTCATGGCTCCCGTCTACACCTTCACTAAGAACTTCAGGCTCTCCAATGATGACATCAGAGGCATCCAGCACCTCTATGGTGAGCATCCAGGCTCAGGCACAACACGCTTGTTCTCCTTTATTCAACGGAAGACTGAAACACAATTAAAACCAACAAACGAGCATATGAAAAGTCTGAACTCCCTGCTGTTTACTTCTTCTCCCAAAGGTGTGCCAACCGATAAGCCCCTTCCTCCCACTCAGGGTCCAGTCACTCCTATGGATATCTGCAGCGAGAACATCATATTCGATGCTATCGCACAGATCAGAGGAGAGACCTTCTTCTTTAAGGACAGGTAATTGTTGCATCTCCACATGTATAGCAGGTTCTCAGTGAGGAACCAAAGGTTGGGTTCTAGCTTTACTGGCAGATACAGTGAGCGTCTGGTTCATAAGAACAAGGTCCAGCAGCAAACACACAGGACAACACAGCTACAGACTGGCAGAGGGCCAAACCCCCTCTCTACTGACCGTGATGAGCGCCACCTCATTCCAATGTCCCTTACCCACCGTAAGATGACCTCGAGTGACCTACAGAGAGACTGGCGAGCGGTGGCTGGGGTGAAACGCACAGCAAGCATGGTTCTAAAAACAGGCTTCTGGAGGTCATTAGTGATTTTCTAAATACACAGATCTAATACAATATCTGATCTGGAGTTTGGGAGACATGGTTCCAGTAGTGTAGAGAATCAAACAGAACCAACACAAACCCAGAACCTGGAGAACTAGAGACACTGATCAGTTACAGGTGGGCTCTTTCTCCAGAGCTGCATATGCCATAACATTGCCAACTACCGGTCCCACAAAGGCGTGAGTAATATCCTTACATTAGAAGGCGCTCTCCCACCTGTGCTAAACTTGAAACCACTTTAGTGGGCACTTAAAACCGCAAACTGTGAAGTTTAGGACAGGATCTCCGAAATCTCAATTTTACAGGTAGCAACAGAAGCATTTCTAAAGCATGATAACGTAGCGGGATGTCAAATTCTAGTAACCTGGGACACTTTGTGTTGGTCATGACATCAGTTCATAAAAGACTGGTGGTGTTTTCAAAAGATATTATTAAAAAGAAAATTTAGGACTCTTATGTCAGCATTTATACGTAGGCCTAAAATTTACAATCATATGCAGAATTATAGTAAACTATATACTGGGAAAATGGAAATCTTAGCAAGCTATATCTAGTAAATATTTCTTAAAATTTTCATTTTTGTTTTTAGCTAATTTTAAGATTATTGTACTTATGTCCAGCCATTGTTTATATTATTATTATTATTATTATTATTATTATTATTAAAGATTACTAAAATGATTAAAGCAAGTAAAACTAAAACTGGAAATAAGATAAATAAGACAGATAAGATGTATCCACTGGATAAGACCATTCCTAAGATATAATTTTTTGCATTTACAGACCCTGTACAGGGAACACACCTTATTTTAGTGCTTAATTACTGTTTATTTGCTGAATTTAACATATTTGGGGGAAATAAAACTGAAAATGTGTACTATGTAAACGTTATGACACAGGGTTTGTTTCTTCCTCCAGTATGCTGAAGTTTTAACCAAATAAATAGAAACTATGCACTGAAATTTGCCAACAAATTCCCCTGTGTAGAAGTCAAATCTAAACATTTGTCTGATGTCAATATCTGCTAACATTAACACAGTGTTGGAGTGACATACCAGTCTATAAACTGTCGTTAGTGTTTTAAAATGTACCTACATGTAGTTGTAAAAGTAGCTTTCAGTGTGATGTCATGAAATCCAACTCACAGCATGTGTACACTGGTTGTAAATGCACAGAAAGAAAATCAAAAATATAATTTCTATATTTGCCGGTTTGATTTTAATGGATTAGGAGAGGTCGCAAAACGGTCATGTAAAAATGAACCCTCAAAAAAAATTTGATTTTAAATTAAACACAAATCTTTAGACAGATTTAGACATTATCATACCACCACATCATGAACTGCACTTTCTGTCCCACACTCGGCATAAAACATTCCCCCTTCTGTTTTTCTGATCGGAATAAACTTCACAAATTCGCAGCACAGGACAGGAACGTCTCGGGGAAGGCTTCCTGTGATTGGTAGGCTGTGAGGATCTTTAGTGACTTCCAGGCAGGACATAATCACTTCATCTTTTTTGTGGTTTTAAAAAAAACAGCTGCCAGGAAATGGGCCTGTGACCACAGCGGGGAAATCTAACCCGGTTTATCTTCCAAAACAGATCAGATCTGTTTGAAGTCATCATAAATAGGAATAATAATGTCATAAGTACTTCAGCAAACGATGTTGTTTTAAAAGAGGGAGGTATTCCAGTTATGCCGTTTGCAGCCACGTGGCATTCGGAGGTCCAGCTGTGAAGCAACTCTGGATTTTTAGACTGACCTTAACTTAGTACACTCCGTGGAGCGAGTGTGTGTGTGTTTGGATAGGTGTGGTACGGTAACCACAAGCCTCTCCACAGATTCCAAATCTGAATTGTTTTACCAAAAACAATAGTACGCTTCAGGGGAGCCTTTTGTGCAGCCGACCAGCGGTCCTGCTGACTGTAGGGTTTTATTTCAATTACATAATTATGACCCACATAAGACATTCCATTCGCCTACTGTAGACTTTCCAGAGCATCGACAAGTAGGGCATTAGTCAGGGATGGTTTTCAGGAGCCGAGTAGTGGATCGCTTCTAAACCCCAAGCTCTTCTGGATGAACTTGGAGGAGTGGAAACCAGAGAAACTGATCAGATTACCGACTATTATTTCACAATTGTCCCTTCGTTAACTTTGTCACCAGGACGACTACATCAGCATAATTAGATTCTCTATTCATGTTACTTTTTCTAAATTAATCTAATTTCTAAATGTAGTTTGTGCCACAGGAGGATTGTACATATTGTGCATGTCACTGTGGGAAAGTTATGTCATGTATGCATTGCATTTCATGTGTTTCCACTGTGGTGATTGATTTTCAGTTTGGCATGAGTTTCTTGCCAAAGTTTAAAGTGATGGTTTAGCAAAAAGGCTGAATCTCCGGTGTACACGATCAGCCAGGTTATATTTGGTGTCCAGTTTTGGCTTCTTTCGATTAGCGTTGAAGTTATGAGGCTAATATTAGTAATGTTGCTAATACTGGCCTTGTTAGAGCCTCGGTTGCTAACCTAAGCACGGTCTTAGCTTTGTTAGAGCCTCTGCTGCTACCCTAAAGACAGTCTTAGTCTTGTTATAGCATCTATTGCTAACCTAAGCTCAGTTTTAGTCTTGTTAGAGCCTCTGATGCTAAACTAAGCACGGTCTTAGTTTTGTTAGAGCCTCTGCTGCTAGGGTTTCCACCAGTCCCGTAAAATACGGAATCGTGCTTTATTTGGCAAGTAAATGTTTTGTTCCCGCAAATGTCCGTAAATTTCTTCTGTATTTCCGTCATTGTCGGACAAACACGTGTCACACATTATTGATCAAACTCTCCCTCAAACAAGACTCACTTCACCCACTCCCCCAGAAATGAGATCGAATACTGGGCGCGATTTCGAAGACATGTCACTTACATATGACCACGCCCCTCGTCCTCTGTTTCTAAAAGTTGGCAACACTAACTACTGCTAACCTAAGCTTGGTCTTAGCCTTGTTAGAACCTCCACTGCTAACCTAGCCACTGTTTTAGCCTTGTTAGTCTCTACTACCTACATAAGCACAGTCTTAGCCTTGTTAGAGCCTCTACTGCTAACCTAGCCATTGTTTTAGCCTTGTTAGAACCTCCACTGCTAACCTAGCCATTGTTTTAGCCTTGTTAGAACCTCCGATTGTAACCTAAGGACATTCTTAGCTTTGTTAGAGCCTCCACTGCTAACCCGAGCACAGTCTTAGCCTTGTTAGAGCCTCTACTGCTAACCTAAGGATGGTCTTGGCCTTGTTAGAGCCTCTACTGCTAACCTAAGGATGGTCTTGGCCTTGTTAGAGCCTCTACTGCTAACCTAAAGATGGTCTTGGTAGAGCCTCTACTGCTAACCTAAGGACAGTCATGGCATTGTTAGAACCTCCAGTACTAGCCTACATGGAGTTTTAGCCTTGTTAGCACCTCTGTTGCTAACCTAAGCACGGTCTTAGCCTTGTTAAAGCCTCGGCTTGTTAGAACCTGAATGAGTAAAACTTGGACATCCCTTAGTGCTGTAAATACACACACACACACACAGAGAGACATCCGTCCACTGCAGATGTGCTCTGTTGGGGACCAGGTCTGTTGGGAGTAACTAAACCCAATAATACAATTCTCTGTGTGAGCTTCCCTGAAATTGGCCTGAGCGTACACACATGGCAAAGAGAGGCAGAGCATCTGATGGACGAGATGCAAGCACACCTACACATACACACTCTGTAGATGGAGTTCAAGTGGAACATGCAAGCCAGCGTCCAAAGCAAACAGCAGCCGGCTGAAAAGCCTACAGTCATAGAAGCTCTCTAACGTCATCTCAGAGCAGAGCTGCTGGAGAGAGCCACCCACCATCCTGCACACAGACCCATCTTTAATACGAGTTACATTCTTATGCTTCTATGGCTAACAACGATAATCAGGAGACCACACACACACATGCATACGAGTGGGCAGGGTGTCTCTTGGCTGGAAATGATTTACTATAAAGGGTTGAAGATTAGCCATAATGGATGTGTTTATTGACTAGTCATACTTAATACTGAAGTCAAACAAACCACCTTCTTACATGTGGCTTCTGATTTTGTGGGTAGCAAATGCGTAGCTTCTTTCCCTCTTTCTTAAATCCACTTTAAAAGCAGTTAGCTAATGCTAGCTAATAACCAATGCAGTTAAACTCCTCCATTTAATTCTTTCCCAAGCCTCCCCAACATAAACATGTGCCACCTAGACCAGGCACTAAGTCAAATACATCCAGAAGATAGTAAGAGCAGCTGAATGAAACAAAGCCATAGGCTTATATAGGCCATACTACAGGTGTAAACAATCAGCCATTAAGTGAGGTAAGCAGGAGGTCACATGATCACCTGAGGTGTTCTGGGAAATAGAGTTCTCAATAGTTAGAGTCGGTGCAGAGCCAGGGGGATGCGGGACAAAAGCCTAAACGCTGGTGCTAAATCTGTGACAGGATGAGCAGACGTTACCATTAACCTACATGCAACCTAATGTGGCCAAAAGTATGAGGACACCCCTTCTAATTTTTCAGTTCAGGTGGTTCAGCCATTGCTATGAAATGTATGAAATTGAGTACACAGCTGTGAAATCCGTATAGGAAAACACTGGCAGTGGGATGGGTGGTAAAGATGAGCTCAGTGGCTTTAAATGGGGCGCTGTTATAGGTTGCCATCTTTGTCAGTCTTGTGCTGTTATTACGAAATGGATGAACTGCTAGACCACACAAACTCAAAGAGCTGGGCTGCTGGGTGCTACTACTACAGAAGGCAACACCAGCAAATGAATTGTGCACTGGTAGAATCGTGGAATGGGCTTCCGTGCTGACTGGTGTGGTGTAAAGCATGCTGCTAGTTCCTTTTCGTGTTTTCTGGAGTGATCAATCCCGCCCCATTGCCCAGCAGATGATGAATGAATCTAGGTTGGTGTATCAATCAAGCAGAACACTGGAGCACTGGAATACATAGTGCCAAGAGTAAAGGTTGGTAGAGAAGGGATAACGGTCTGGGACAGTTTTCCTGGTCTGGGCTCGGACGCTTAGTTCCAGTGAAGACATTTTAGTCAGTGATACTCATCCAGCTTAGTCTGAGGAAGAACCCGTCCCTGTTCCAGCACGCATGTGTCCCTAGGCACAACAAGAGGTCCATAAGGACATGGTTAGATGAGTTTAGTATGGATGAACTCCAGTGGCCTGCTCAGAGCCCTGACCTCTACCCCACTTTGAAACCCTTTGGGTTGAACTGGAACTCTGATTGGGAGCCAAGGCCTTCTCGTCCAAAATCAGCTTCTGACTTCAAACTGTTCTTTTGATTAAATGGGCACAAATTCCTACAAACACACTCCAGAATCTTGTGGGAGATCTTCCCAGAAGCGTGGAGGCTGTTATAGCCATGGATGAAAGGGCAACTCCATATTAGTTTTGGAATGGGATGTCTGTCAAGCATGTATGTCCACATATGTTCAGCCATATAGCATAGCTAGCCACTCTAAGAGCCCAGAACCCACATTGTTAGAGTGGCCACCCAATGTTTGGCTGTTTGTAGTCTGAGCCGTGTTGAACCAGTCAGATATTTCCTTCATATGGTGCGGTTAAATTAATGCTTCAGTTGTGATCAGTTTTACAGGATGTTTCTGTCGTCCATGTTAAAAGCTGAGGCATTTGTTTACCTTCTGAAGTTTTCTTGATAATTGGGCCATGGTTTCAATCTTATACCATCCCCAAAAAGCCCGTATGAAATGTTTATCTAGCTCTTTACTTATTAATGTGCAGAGATTGTCGGATTTCTGTAAAATAAGTGCATAGTTAGCAAAAGCGGAGTAACGCACAGATATTTTAGGAAACAGTAAGCTCATTTTAGGAGTATGTAACTTATTTCCAGACTTTCTTTTACTTGTTCTAAGTGATTTTAAAAAGCCAAATATTCGCACTATATTGGCAGATAATTAGGCTTATTTTAATGGACATGCTTGACACGGTAAACAATCTAAACTAGTAAGAAAATGTAGCTTACTAAAAATCACCTTAGCAAGTAATAAAGTCTAAAATTGGGTTATATAATCTTAAAATTGGCTTACCGTGATCAAAAAAAATTAAATATAAGATATTTCTTTTTTGTGCTCTGCATGACTGTGCACTTGATTTGCTAGCAACAGGTGTGGCTGAAACAATGTCTCTAATTAGCATTTACAAAACTTTACAGCACATAAACGGCAGCAGCAAAAATCTGGGCTACTATTGTATGCAGCAAGTTTGTATCATGAAATGAAGAAAAGGGGACAGAGGGTCTTCCCAATGCACTACAGCTCTCCCCAAGGTGAAATGCCTGGTAATGGGCCATAAAATTAACTTACAACAATTTTAAACTGAGTACTTTCAGATATATCAGACCAAATATCATTAGTTGCCATGTAAATTTAAAGTTCTAGGCTCGGTTTGTTTTGACCTTACTGGCTGATGAAGCGTAGACCACTGTAATGTGACTTGTGTCCATTTACTGTTGATCTGAGAGCAAGTAATGAGCAAGGGTAGAAAATAGAAAACCCAGAGTGGAACTGGACTGGACTGACTTTAGGATGCTTTGAACGAGTGGGAAAGTCTGCTGCTCCACTGCACTCCCAAAAACTCTAACCTACTTCACCAAACGGTGCATGCAATGACACATTTCTACCAGAGGGGTCTCCAAATCCCCAGAATACAGATAGTGTAGCTTTAGGCTACTTAGACATATAAAAACATTCGAATCTTGAAATAATATGTTTAATATAGTATGTGTACTTGATTAAAACATTAACAAGATCAATTTAAATAGTAATATTTGTAGTATTTGTAGTATGTCTCTGTAAGAACCTCTCAGAAACAGGCATTTTAGAACGGCCGCCAAGAACTGCAAACCAAATGAACATTTCAGAAAACCAAATAACAAAAATAAAAACTAATTTACAAGTTGTGAAAGACTTTTACCGGTTCCAGAGCACTTTTACAGACTGCGATTTCTGAGGAAAAGGGCGGGTCTAACACACAGGAAGTGTGGGCGGTGGTAGAGTGAGTGGAAGAGACAAACAGGCGATGTCTAAACCACTTAGAGATGGAAATGTTAGGAAGGTAAGTGGGCTGTGATGCTAGCTGTAGTGGAGAACCAGCTAGCTAGCTGAAAATGACGGAGAGCTTTTACAGCCCACGTGGTTTAGAGTCGCCTGTTCGTCTCTTTCCTCCGTCTGCTCTTTAAAAGCTAAAGACCTTCAACAGGAACAACAAGAGCGGGCCAGCTGGATAAAGCACGCGCCACAACATGAACATGCTTTAGCGTCATCACCATCCCAAACTCCTCCCACTCTACCACCGCCAAACAGCTTGATTGACGAGTGCCCTTGTGTTAGACCTGGCCTTTCCCTCAGAATTCCCAGTTTGTGTTTTGGTACCGGTAAAAGTCTTTCACATCTTGTTAATTCGTTACTTTTGTAATTTTGTTTTGTTGAATGTAATTTTTTTTCTTTTGTAATTTTTTAAACATTTTTATAAATTTGTTTTCTGATTTTTTTTTCCACTTCTCAGCCACCGTAGTTTAGGAACGAATAAATAAATGAACAAATAAATAAATACAAGATATCCCTCAGTTGACCCTCAGCATTCCAACCCCTGGACCCGTATCCTTTACGACAGTCTTCTGCGAAGCCCAGTAAGACTTAAGTCCTCAACCTTCTTGCCCTACCTTTAATTACTGAGACTGACACCTCAGCTCGGTAACTGGCTTATCTGAGGATACTGCATCATGAATTTATTTATTTCCACATGACTGTAAACGACTTTACGGCCTTTGATAATAAACATACTGCAGCGTGCTCGTGCGTGCTCCGAGTGAAGAGGCTTGCTGTACTGTGAGCGAGGATGACTTTAGCCCTCAGATATTCACACAGCTGGGTCACTTGCCACAGCTGTTTAAACCATCGGGAACACCGAGAGAAGCAGAGAGCTCGTCTGTGGCTCACGTCCTGTATTGTATT
Organism: Prochilodus magdalenae; assembly: GCA_024036415.1. Lineage (NCBI taxonomy): Eukaryota > Metazoa > Chordata > Actinopteri > Characiformes > Prochilodontidae > Prochilodus > Prochilodus magdalenae. The sequence goes on along the minus strand of JAMWET010005949.1, from coordinate 172,306 downwards.
TGTGCAGCTGCTTGGAAATCCACATCCCTGCTCTTATTATTGCTCTGAATATGTCATACTATCACATGAACACATTCCTTATCTGCGGTTAGACTGAAGTCCTGGACTTTTCCACTGAGTCGGAGGAGCTTTAGGCGCTTCCCTCCTGCTGGAGCATGTGTAAGGAGGGAATGCTGACACGTCTGGATTCACTAAAGGCGCAACGTTGCTTCGTGCTAGCAGGGCGTGGTGTCTGGAGGCTAGCCGTTTGATCACCTCTAATTAAACCTGGTCTGCCATTCCGAACCTGTCTGGAGGAGCTGGCAGAGCGCGTTCTCGTAGAAGCACTGTTATTTTAATTGGCCTGAGGTAATGGAGGAGCTGTAGAGTCGGAGTTTTCTGACTGGGAGTCGTAGGCCTTAGGGGCTGCGGTGTTTTCTCTGAACTGAGAGCAAGTAGTGAGGAAGGGTGGAAACCCAGAGTGGAGATGGAGGGGACTGACTATAGGGCTATATGTGTATTCGCTTATTGACGCTACAGCACTGCAAAATATTTATTTATTTATTTATTTATTTATTTATTTATTTGTTTATTTGTTTATTTGTTTATTTATTTATTTATTTATTTATGTCAAATGATCTAGTTCTAGTTGATATCCCAAAATTCTCATTTTAGGATTGTTGTAAACTTTTAATTTTAAGATTACTTAACTAATTTCCAGGTTTTTTTTTCACTAGTTTTAAATTGATTTTAGTAAAAACAGATTTTTTTGTTTACTATATTGCCACATTTGTTTATAGATGTGCTTAAAAATCAGGTCAAACTATTGACCAAAATAGCGAAAAAAAAATCCCTTACTAATATCAACTTAAAACAAGCACGAAATGTCGGACAATCGGAAAATTTACTAAAAACATTTTATGACTTTAAGATATCAACTACAACCAAGTCTAAGACTCGGAATCGAACCCCAGTCTCCCATATGGGGTCGTAGCTTCGAGGCAAGGGATTGGTTTTATCAAGTAGCAATGAGGATACCATTGTATGCAAATGTTTTGGCACCACGGGTCAAGTTATATAAAACTACATCCTCTATACGCATTTACCTGCCCAGTTACTGTTTATTTACTGGATTTAACTCACTGGGATAGAAAACGGCTTGTGCAAAATTATTGGCACCTTTCACACATATACATATTTGGAGTTTTCTGCATAAATTTGACTTTAAACTAAAGGTAGATAAGGAGAACCATATCCAACCAAATATATGAGGTCAGGTTGTTTATTTACTGGTGAATATGGTCTGGTATTATATCTGTGAGAGTAACAGGATCTGAACCTATAGAATAAGCAGATGATCTGAAGGTGTTTTCAGTCTGTGGGATGATGACCAGGTGTTAGTGGGCCCAAACAGGGTTCTATCAGGGTTCTACCAAAGTCTGATCTTCACAGCACATGACTGTAGAAGTGCATCATGGCTGGAAAAGAGGAGATGTCGGAGGAACCGGAAGGTTGAAGAAGGACCTAAAGTGAGGAGTTAATGGGAGGAAACCCACTCAAACCCCCGTGGTGGAGGTCTTCAGTACGGAGAAATGGGACTAGTGTCCTTTAAGCTGATGTGCAGGACGCATCAGCAGGTCGCAGGAACGCTGGAGGCTCAAGAGACTCAAGCCAGATTCTGAAAGCTCAGGTTCACATACTCTCACAGATATAAAATTCAGGACCAGTAAATCAGTAATTTCCTCATAAACACATGACCTGGTCTAATATTTGTGTCTCATTTGGTTTTCCCGAATTATTTTCTATTTTTTGTGGAAATCTGATGGAGTTTTGGGTCAAATTTCTACAGAAATATACAACTACCTAAAAAGTTCACAAACTTTCAAGCCCTGCCGTAAACCCACTTCAGGCTGGGGCAAAATAAAAGCAGAAGGCAGTGATTCACTGATCTGCTTCGACCTGGATTTGAACAAAAACATGTTTTACGTAAGTGTTTTCACTCGGAAAAATCAAATCCTGCTACACATTCCAAAAAAGCTGAGACGACTTGTGCAATTTAACACCAGGAACATTTCACAGTGTTCAAAAAACAGCTCAGGCAGGTGATGCAACTACGCACGGATATGAAACAAGGGTCCAGGAAAAACTTCCATCAACAAAAATCTAAAACCAGCGAAGTGATGTCATCAGAAGATTCCAGGGATCCAAGAAAAAACAGAAAAACACGAATGAATACATGTGACCTTCGAACCCTCAGACCCTCAGCGCTGGATTAAAACCTCACATGTGTGAATCCCTGATAAACACGGCTGCTGCATCAGCAATGCCGGTTAGAGACTGCGCACACTGCAAGTAAGGTGGCCATGCATCCGGTTTTCAACTCCCAGTGCTCCGTCTGGTTCAGTACCTGGCCGCTCGTCCTCTTTTCGGGATGAACCATTTAAAACGTTCCCTCGCCAACAATATTATATGTCCCCTTGTCTCACATCCGTGTCAAAAGACATGCCTCGCATTTCATTGGTTTAACAAGGTCATGTGACATTGTGATTCACCGACCAGCTGACCACAGGTCAGCCCTCTGAATGCTAGCCAGTTAGTAAGCTCCCATCTGACTCACGAACGTCATCCATTCCAATCAGTTAGAAGGGTAAAGCATCATGTATGTGTTATATAGGTTACATTATGGTTTTAATCATCTTCTAGTATCTTAATAAAATTCAGAAAAGTTCATAGTTACTGAATAATACATCTGAAAATTAATAACTGAATAAAAGGCATGGAGTTAAGAGTGTTCCTTCCAGCCACAAGCCTGAAAAGATAATATCAGATTACTAAGACTAGACAATGCAAAAATCGTGCTCCTTTCAGGTTAGTGAATATTCATGAGGGCCCGACCAATAGAATCGCTCCAAACCTGCTTAGTAATAAACCTTGTTCTATCAGCTCCACTGCAGGGTAAGGAAGCTGCTCCATCCTCCTGTACAGCTCCACTCTGGAGGGGTTTAAGGTGGACTGTATAATTCCATTCTGGAGGGTTTTAAGGTGGACTGTATAATTCCATTCTGGAGGGTTTTAAGGTGGACTGTATAATTCCATTCTGGAGGGTTTTAAGGTGGACTGTTTAATTCCATTCTGGTGGGTTTTAGGGTGGACTGTATAATTCCATTCTGGATGGTTTTAAGGTGGACTGTATAATTCCATTCTGGAGGGTTTTAAGGTGGACTGTATAATTCCATTCTGGTGGGTTTAAGGTGGACTGTATAATTCCATTCTGGATGGTTTTAAGGTGGACTGTATAATTCCATTCTGGAGAGTTTTAAGGTGGACTCTATAATTCCATTCTGGTGGGTTTTAAGGTGGACTGTATAATTCCATTCTGGATGGTTTTAAGGTGGACTGTATAATTCCATTCTGGAGGGTTTTAAGGTGGACTGTATAATTCCATTCTGGAGGGTTTTAGGGTGGACTGTACAATTCCATTCTGGAGGGTTTTAGGGTGGACTGTACAATTCCATTCTGGTGGGTTTTAAGGTGGACTGTATAATTCCATTCTGGAGGGTTTTAAGGTGGACTGTTTAATTCCATTCTGGAGGGTTTTAAGGTGGACTGTATAATTCCATTCTGGAGGGTTTTAAGGTGGACTGTTTAATTCCATTCTGGTGGGTTTTAAGGTGGACTGTATAATTCCATTCTGGTGGGTTTTAAGGTGGACTGTATAATTCCATTCTGGAGGGTTTTAAGGTGGACTGTTTAATTCCATTCTGGAGGGGTTTTAAGGTGGACTGTTTAATTCCATTCTGGAGGGGTTTAAGGTGGACTGTATAGTTCCATGACGGCTAGTTTACAGTTTGATGTCTTCGTTGTTATTCTACAGTAGAACTTTAGGATACACAGACGGAGAACCTGCTATGAGGAGCCGTGTCTGAACGCTTGACTGGAACTGTATATGACTCGGTGGGTGGACGGAATGAGTTAAAGTTTACAGTAGCCACAAGTGGGCCGTATTTGCTACACGGTGGCCGGATCTGCCTTTTCAGAGGCTGAAATATTTTGGCCTTTGAAAAATAGGTCAGTGGAAAAGGGGGTTTGAGGGGGAAGTGGGTATTGTTGGTGTGCTGAATGCTGGAAAAGCCGGCGAGTTTGGGCCTGTTCCGCTGGCTCCGCTCTGTCAGCCCGCTGCCATAACGAGAAACAGATGCTGCAATGAATCACCCCATTGTGGCCAGGCCATAGATCTACTAATACAGACCCCCCCCCCCTCTCAGTCCTTCACGAACTCCTCCTCCCGCTCTCTCTCACCTCTGGCTGCAGGCTCTCTCCCTCTTTTGGGGTGATGTTGTCGTATTAGTCATAACCTCCACCCTCGATTTTGATTTTGTTTGTAGTGTCATTCAAGTCCAGCAATTCAGAAGTCAGGCATAGGTCATGACTCTCTCTCTGTGTCTCTCTCTCTCTCCCTCTCTCTCTCTCTCTCTCTCTCTCTCTCTCTCTCTCTCAGGTTCCTCTTCAGGTCACCTAATCCACAAACGAAGCCAACAGGCCCGCTGTTGGTTGCCACGTTCTGGAGCGAGGTCCCTGAGAAGATAGACGCTGTCTATGAGAACCCTCTGGAGGAAAAGACAGTCTTCTTTGGAGGTAGAGTTGGACAGGAATTCCGTGATCTTGGAAAAGAATGAATTACAGTTTTAGGCTTCAGTTGGCAGGATTGGAAATTTGATTTGATGGTCAAATATGGCTTTGTTGTTTGGTTTGTTCATATAATCGTTTTAATGTAGTCTTTATGGATCTTTCTTGAATTTTGGACTTTTAGCTAACTTGGAATTCCCCCGTGACTAAAACATACCTAACAGTGTGTAATACCCGAACCAGCATAAACAACAGCTGTGACTGGATCAGGCATGGCCTGGACAAGTCTGGATATAGGCCACATCAACGTTCAGAAAGAACTCATGCATGTGGAGCACACATAGTACTCCTGGTAGTCACCTGGACTATAAATCGTTTTAGGGTAATAAATAATATAAATATAGGAATATGTAAAATTATAGTGTGTTTTAATAATAATAATAATAATAATAATAATAATAATAATACAGTTGTGTAGCACCTTTTATATTTAACAAGGACACAGTGTCATGGATGAAATGACACAAGCTATCTGAGAGATAATAGCGCCCCCACTCCCAGTTCTCTGTCTGTTAAATAGGAGTGAGTGAGTGAGTTTCCGTTCACTCCCCAGTCCATATATGGTAAAGAAGCTGCAAGCCTGTTTTGAAATCATGGTTTTTCTGATGTCACAAAACCCACCAACTTTCCATCTACCTGTCCATGCAGCCTAAGTTTAGTTCAGTTCAGCTAATCATCACCGCACATTGACGTTTACAGAGTAGCCAATCAGAACAAAGCTCATTTACATACACACTATTGCCAAAATCATTGAATTCAGGTGTACCAGTCACTTCCATGGCCACAGGTGTATAAAACCAAGCACCTAGACATGCAGACTGCTCCTACAGGCGTTAGTGAGAGAATGGGTCGCTCTCAGGAGCTCAGTGAACTCCAGCGTGGGACCGTGATAGGATCCACCTGTGCTACAAATCCAGTGGTGAAATTCCCTCCTACTAAATATTCCACAGTCCACTGTCAGTGGGATTAGAACACAGTGGGAGTGATTGGGAACGACAGCAGCTCAGCCAGGAAGTGTTAGACCACGTACAATGACAGAGTGGGGTCAGCGGATGCTGAGGGTCATAGGTCACAGAGGTCACCAACTTCCTACAGAGTCTATCAGTACAGACCTCCAAACTTCATGTGTCCTTCAGATCAGCTCAGGAACAGTGTGTAGAGCTTCATGGAATGGGTTTCCATGGTGAGCAGCTGCATCCCAGCCTTACATCACCAAGCGCAGTGCAGAGGATGGAATGCAGTGGTGTAAAGCTCCGCCCCTGGACTCTAGAGCAGTGGAGGCGTGTTCTCTGGAGTGACCAACCACGCTTCACCGTCCTGCAGTCTGATAGACGAGTTTGGGTTTGGCGGTACCAGGAGAACGGTACTGGTCTGACTGCACTGTGCCGAGTGTAGAGTTTGGTGGAGGGGGGATTATGGTGTGGGGGTGGTGTTCAGGAGTTAGGCTCCGCCCCTTAGTTCTAGTGAAAGGAACTCTAAATGCTCCTAACCAGTGCACAGAGTGGAGTGGAAAGAGCGGAGACTGCGAGCCAGGCCTTCTTGTCCAACATCAGTGTCTGAGTGTCAGAAATTCCCATAAACACATTCCTAAACCTTGTGGATTAAACCCTATGGATTAAGAACAGGATGTCACTCAAGTTCATATGTGTGTGAGGGCAGACTAGCAAATATCTTTAGCAGTATAGTGTAAATCAAAGCAGCCTGGTCGTTGCTATGGAACGTGGTCAGGCAGATCGTCGCTGCCCAAAGAAAACCATGTATCTCCATTTTTGTTGATTTTTATTTTTATGACTCATTTGATCACATGAGCTGCTCTTTACACTGTGTGGAAATTTAATGAGGAATGGACCAACAGAAATGTCTCAAAACAGTTTGGAAAGACGTCCGGTTCCATTGACTTCTAATCAAATGAAATGAGGTTTTTGGCCTCTCCTGTAAAGTTGTCATTTTGGAGATACCCGTTTCTCTTTGGAGAGTGACGATATATTAATTATGCATCTTTTATGTACATAAAACTGCAGAAACGCTTTAAAACCATTCACGTTCATGTCCTGCATCTTCAGCCATAGTGTTCAGTCCTGATGAACTGCATATCACTAAAGCTGCTCCTCAGAATCCCACTGAGAGCCCCTCTTAAAAGTGAGCCATTAGGCACGTTCCCGTTTCTCCATTACTCAGCACAGAGTGCTGTAATGTCCTCTTTGACTGTGGTTTGTTTAACCGCTGTGGAATCTCATACATGCGGACTATGTCCTAAAGAGTTCAGCAGGTTTAGGGGGGATTTATATACCCATGCCTTTTAATTCCGAATGCTGTCCTTGGCATATCAGGAGTTTGGTGGTTTGTCAGCAGTTATGATGGTCTTATGAACTGCATTGCCAATGATAATGATGAAAAAGCTTTGACTTCACGGTTGTGGTGTTTTACCTGGTAGGAAAATCAGAACGTTTCAGGACACAATGGCAGGCACCAGCGTAGCATAGCGTAGCATAGAGTGCATTATAAACAGTGATGGCATTGTCATGACTGTTACAGCCCATTCACCCATGGCTGTTACAGAGTGTCCCTACTGTTGATAAAGGCAGGTTATATTTAGGGCTGTGAAGATAACCGCAATACATCAATACCACGGTCATGTGACTGACACTGCTACAGAGCTAAAGAAGACTGTTCTATAAACATAGCCGAGATTAGCTCTGCAGAGACGAGATGGGCAGCCCTATCCACAGTGCCCGGGAGCAGTTTGGGGTTAGGTGCCTTGCTAAAGGGCACTTGTGCCAAAAAAAACAGCTAAAAAATGCTAAATTAAATACAGAATAAAAAAAAAACTAACATAAAACAGACGTATAAGCCGTTTTTAAAAATCCCATATCATGAAAAACCACAATTTCCTCACTTTTTGAAAAAAATTAAAAATTCCTCAATTTATGAAGTCCATACATGGAAACCAAGCTGCAAGCCTGTTTGGAAATCATTTACCTGACGTCACAAAACCCAACACCTGTCCATGTACCTATCTGTGTGCAGCCTAAGTTTAGTTTGGCATTGTTTCACGTTGACGTCTTAACAGCACATTTCCACATGGACAAGGACAAATATTGTCTTGACAAAGTATTGTTGAGACTGTTACAGACCATGACTTGCCCATGAGTGTTACAGAGTGTTCGTACTGCTGAGTTTACTGACAGACCTGCACTGCATAAATTAAACCTTAGCTAGTAGAATTCTCTTATATCTACGCTACTTGCTTTAAGCTAATATCCAGTAGGGAATTTGGAACTGAATGTTTGGTAACCAAAATTATTCAGCAGAAAATGGCAAAAAAAAAAAAAACTTTCGGTGTGAAAAGACTGAATAATTTAAGCCGAAGGGTGACGCCTTATTTGTCCACCGCGGAGCAAGCTCAGGTTTCCCAGCTCTTTAGTTTCCAGCATTCGGGCCAAGCGGAACTCCAGACAGAGTAAGGAACAGACCCCAGCTGCCTACAGCGAGGCAGACAGATTCAGCTCGTCTCTCTATTTCTCTCTCGCGCTGGTTTCCTCTGTGCCCACCTCCCCTTTAGAGAAGTCCTAATTTTACAACAACACAACAGCCAGCGTGGAGTGAGGTGCTCGCTGGGAACGTGGCAAACCTGACACCACTTTAGAGCCACGCCTCAGCCAAAACAAGCCAACTCTGCTGTATCTGTGCCAGAAGTGGACCAGATCTGTTTTGGGACAGGTGGGCCGGCAGTGTCGTACTGTCAGGAACAAACATACTTCAACAAGTGTAGTGAGGTAGTCCTTATTAGACACAATGATATTCAGGCTCAACGGCAAACACAGAGCAATAGTAAACAGGTCGAGGCTGAGAGAGCGAGAGAGAGAGACAGGCCAGGGTTGAAAACCAGAGAGTCAGAAAACTAGGTAGGTAAGCAGGTAGGTCAAGACACAGAGAGAGAACCAGGAAGACAAACGAACCAGAAAGGGAAATCCAAAAGCGGGAGTCGAGTAAACAAAGGGAGGTCGAGAACAGAAGAGCAAGACAACGAGAGCAAGAGTAAACGCTTGGTATGCAAACTAGGCAAAACTTCGCAAAGTGGATGTGGGTGGGTGTGGTTTAAATGGCAACCAGGGAAATGAGGTGCAGGTGGGCAATCGATAGTCTGGCGACCATGAACGCGGAGGTGAAGTGTGAGTGGGCGTTTCAGGGCATGTGACAGTGATGTCATTGGGGAGAGAATTCTGGGAGATGTCCAGGTGGTTGGAGGTGGCTGGGAAGTGTGACACATGTCTTTGCCAGATGTGGCCCACATCCGTTTGCTAACTGGGATTTAGCCTATTTAATTTCTGTAGAGGTAAAAAAGTAACAAAATACATAAAAAGTTGTGACAAAAACATTTCGGTTTCGGCTAAAAATGCTCATTTTGGCGCATTTATAATATTTAGATTAATTAAAATTATGGAACTTAATTTTTAGATTTTCAAAAGTTCCCTTAAGTGATTTCAGTAAGCTAAAGAAACATGCTTAAGAGCTACTCGATTGCTAACGGCGCCCCCTTGTGAGGAGCTTGTAGCCTGCTAAACCTGAGTGAATGAAGCCAGTTCTGTTTTGTGTTTTGCATCTAAATCCTCTCAGCGTCTTTGTAGGCGTTCCTACGAGGTGATAAATGTCTGTGTGTGCAGGTGATGAAATGTGGGTGTACTCGGCCAGTACTCTGGAGAGGGGCTATCCTAAGAAGATCTCCTCCATGGGCCTGCCGTCAGACCTGCACCGGATCGACGCAGCCTACTCCTACCACAAGAGCAAGAAGACATACCTGTTCTCTGGAGACAGGTTCTGGAGGTACCGGCCCATTCTGTGGTTACACCCGGGGTTAAACTGAGCCACTGCCTAAACACTGGCCCCTTCTGTTTGTTTCATGACGTGAACCTACTACACAAATTATTAGCTCAGATTATTGCTGAGACGTTTTAACAGCCACATCCAATCCAAGCAAATGAAGCACATAGATGCACAACTCAAATTAAATTATCTAGTATTTAGTTGATATATCTTATATTAATCATGATCTTATATTTAATTGACTAAAAGCTCATGTATAGCCTTTATTTGCTGGTTGTAATTGGTTTTAGTAAGCCAAATTTTCTCACAAATTTGCCACTGATAATTTTTCCCATTTTAAGAAATATGGGAACTTTAAACAAGCCAAACTATCTGCCAATATAAGTGAGATCATTCAGTTGCTTAAAACACATCTACAAAGTGTGGAAAAAAAGTTAAATGGCTTTAAAATTAGCTTTCAAAGTCTTAAAATTAGAAATATAAGATGTATTAACCAGATAAAAGATTATGCTACTTGCCAAGGTATCAGGTTTTGCATTGTCATGTTATAAGTTTCTTATGAGCCAAATAAGCTGAGTAATCTCAAAATGAGAAATTTAGGATGTACCTGTTAGATGTTAGATTGTTTAACTTGCCAGAACCATGTTCTGGAGTACATGAATCCCAATCCACGTCCTGGCTAAAGCTATCAGTGTGCTTGGGTACTCAGGTCCAGTTAGCCATGCTAGATATCTGGATTTAAATGCTGATATCAATCCGATATTCATCGCAGTCCTTCTTTCAACATAAACCGTTCATTCTTCTGGGCCACAGGTCTATAAACTTTGAATAGAAGTTTTACTGACACGCTAACATACTAGCACATCATCCAGGGGCTAAAAACCTTCCCATCAGCGAGTGTTAGCCAACTAGCTCATCTTAGGCAGCACCCATTGCTCATTAAACTGAAAGCCCACAGACGTCCCATCACTATGTTTAATTAATAAAGATATTTTTTCAGAGCTAGCATCTAAAAGACTAGCCTACAGTCCTAAATCTCTTTTCATTGTAGCCTTTTTTTCTTCTGTGTGGTTAACTGGACGGATACAATGCTAATGATCAGTGTTCAGTCAGTGTTCTCTCCTGCATTCAAAGCAATTGGGTGGGGGGAGTATGGAGGTTGTGAGGTCTGTTGCCATGTAAGCAGCCCTGATTTATGTTGTGGTAACTCTACAGGTACAATGAAGCCAAGAAGAAGATGGATCCAGGCTTCCCCAAACCCATTGCTGAGTCCTGGAATGGTGTTCCTGATGACTTGGATGCTGCCTTGAGTATAAACGGAGATGGTAAGGAGCCATGTCGGAAAGCAGCTTACGGGGTGTTGTGATATTACTCAGACTGACCGGAAAGATCTTACACAACACTCGGTGGGCTAAAGTTCACATGGTGTAAAAACAACGGCATCAAGATGTTCCAGAGGTGAAATATCGAATACGGGAAATCTGATCCAGCGGTTAGATAGAGGTATATTGGGGCAATCTGTTTTTGGCTAAGCACTGAGGCTTCTGTCCAGGACCTGTTGTTCTTAGGGTGAGTGTTAGTGTAGCCGTCTTCTGACCCTGTGGGTGGGTGTTTTTAGAGAACAGTGTTGAGTCTGGTACAGAATCCTTGCCAGTTACATTCAAACCTCATTCCATCTGGCACTAGGTCGTCGCTAGCAACGAAATGTCAAGGAGTGCACTGACCTGGCCGTCCTGGACTTTAATGGGAGCTGTTTCGGTACAGCTTCAGATCCTGTTTCAGTACTAGACTTTGTTATTATAGGCATTTTGAAAAACTGTAGCTGCCTTTTTATAAATAATATAGAGTAGATGTGAACAGCGTCCCAATATGCTGTGACATGAAATTCACTCACTTTATTGGATTTTAGCACATTGTACTCATTAAGATAGTCAAAAGAAAACAGGATCCCAGGAATTCCCCAAAAACCAACCACCAAGACCTTATAGCTATTAGAGAGAGCACCCTGACACATCCACATCAACCCACACTAGTAAACTCTGCACGTCAAGTTAATCTCATTTGTGAGGGCACCTCCAAAACAGCACATCTCATTTTTCCACTGGAGGGGCATCCGTTAGGGAACTTCCCACATTCCAGTACTGGAAATGGAGGGACAGCACAGAAGGCACTTTGCCATTGGAAGAGCATCCATAGGGGATGCCAAGATTAGTCCACTGCAAGGGCAGCTTATAGGGCACTGCGCCATGTTGTCCTGTTGGAGGGCGCATAGTATCATTTGTTTTGCTCTAGAGGGTGTTCAGGTGTTAGAGAGGGGTGTGTTCAGGTGTGAATTAGAGTCAGCTCTGAGTTCGAGAGACGTGTTCAGGTGTGTATTACAGTCAGCTTTGAGTTATAGAGAGACGTGTTCAGGTGTTAGAGAAGTGTGTTCAGGTGTGTATTAGAGTCAGCTCTGAGATAGAGAGACGTGTTCAGGTGTGCATTAGAGTGACCTTTGAGTTATAGAGAGACGTGTTCAGGTGTTAGAGAAGTGTGTTCAGGTGTGTACTAGAGTGTACTCTGAGATTGAGACAGGTGTTCAAGTCTGTATTAGCATGAGCTCTGAGTTATAGAGAAACGTGTTCAGGTATTATAGTGGGGCATGTTCAGGTATGTACTAGAGTGAGCTCTGAGTTAGAGAGAGACGTGTTCAGGTGTTAGAGAAGTGTGTTCAGGTGTATAAGAGTAAGCTCTGAGATAGAAAAAGGTGTTCAGGTGTGTATTAGTGTGAGCTCTGAGTTATAGAAAGACGTGTTCAGGTATTAGAGAAGTGTGTTCAGGTGTGTATCAGCGTGAGCTCCGAGTTATAGAGAGATGTGTTCAGGTGTTAGAGAAGTGTGTTCAGGTGTGTATTAGTGTGAGCTCCGAGTTATAGAGAGATGTGTTCAGGTGTTAGAGAAGTGTGTTCAGGTGTGTATTAGTGTGAGCTCTGAGTTATAGAGAGAGACGTGTTCAGGTGTGTATTCGTGTGAGCTCTGAGTTATAGAGAGAGAGACGTGTTCAGGTGTTAGAGAAGTGTGTTCAGGTGTGTATTAGTGTGAGCTCTGAGTTATAGAGAGACGTGTTCAGGTGTTAGAGAAGTGTGTTCAGGTTTGTATTCGTGTGAGCTCTGAGTTATATAGAGAGACGTGTTCAGGTGTTAGAGAAGTGTTCAGGTGTGTATTCGTGTGAGCTCTGAGTTATAGAGAGACGTGTTCAGGTGTTAGAGAAATATGTTCAGGTGTGTATCAGCGTGAGCTCCGAGTTATAGAGAGATGTGTTCAGGTGTTAGAGAAGTGTGTTCAGGTGTGTATTAGTGTGAGCTCTGAGTTATAGAGAGAGACGTGTTCAGGTGTGTATTCGTGTGAGCTCTGAGTTATAGAGAGAGACGTGTTCAGGTGTTAGAGAAGTGTGTTCAGGTGTGTATTAGTGTGAGCTCTGAGTTATAGAGAGACGTGTTCAGGTGTTAGAGAAGTGTGTTCAGGTTTGTATTCGTGTGAGCTCTGAGTTATATAGAGAGACGTGTTCAGGTGTTAGAGAAGTGTTCACGTGTGTATTCGTGTAAGCTCCGAGTTATAGAGAGACGTGTTCAGGTGTTAGGGAAGTGTGTTCAGGTGTGTATTAGTTTGAGCTCTGAGTTATAGAGAGACGTGTTCAGGTGTTAGAGAAGTGTGTTCAGGTGTGTATTAGTGTGAGCTCTGAGTTATAGAGAGAGACGTGTTCAGGTGTTAGGGAAGTGTGTTCAGGTGTGTATTAGTGTGAGCTCTGAGTTACAGAGAGACGTGTTCAGGTGTTAGAGAGGTGTGTTTAGGTGTGTATTCGTGTGAGCTCTGAGTTATAGAGAGATGTGTTCAGGTGTTAGAGAGGTGTGTTTAGGTGTGTATTCGTGTGAGCTCTGAGTTATAGAGAGATGTGTTCAGGTGTTAGGGAAGTGTGTTCAGGTGTGTATCAGCGTGAGCTCTGAGTTATAGAGAGAGACGTGTTGAGGTATTAGAGAAGTGTGTTCAGGTGTGTATTCGTGTGAGCTCTGAGTTATAGAAAGACGTGTTCAGGTATTAGAGAAGTGTGTTCAGGTGTGTATTAGTGTGAGCTCTGAGTTATAGAGAGACGTGTTCAGGTGTTAGAGAGGTGTGTTCAGGTGTGTATTAGTGTGAGCTCTGAGTTACAGAGAGACGTGTTCAGGTGTTAGGGAAGTGTGTTCAGGTGTGTATTAGTGTGAGCTCTGAGTTATAGAGAGAGACGTGTTCAGGTGTGTATTCGTGTGAGCTCTGAGTTATAGAGAGAGACGTGTTCAGGTGTTAGAGAGGTGTGTTCAGGTGTGTATCAGTGTGAGCTCTGAGTTATAGAGAGAAACGTGTTCAGGTGTTAGGGGGGTGAGGTTAGGTGTGTATCAGTGTGAGCTCTGAGTTATAGAGAGACGTGTTCAGGTGTTAGGGAAGTGCTGCAGAACTGGTTAACTCTGGTTCCCAAAGCTGGACAACGGGGAAATCTAAGAACCAGGTTCTAGCTTCAAACCCCGTACTCCTTTACATAGGAGCACACACATTTCTGCACATAGCAACATGCACACACACACACACACACACACACACACGTCTCTGTAAGAGAGCTGCTGAATAGAGCAGGCCTGTGTGATGTGTGAAAGGAGCCTCTGTGCTGGTACTGAACCACCTTAACGCTTGCTAAGCAGAGGCTGTGACTGTCAGCAGTGATGGAGCATCATAGCACAGCACCCGCCCCCTCTAAAACCCGCCTCCTTCTTTAACAGACAGCAGCCCGTTACAGGTAATGCTTACCCTATAGTTCGTTATGCTGCTCCCTTTAACGTGACCGTGGTTCCCCATCCTCAGCCGTGCTACAGGGAGCCCTGCGGATTCACACTGCCTCATAAACCTGCCAGTGTCGCACAAACAGAGCAGTGCTTGGACTGTACCTTAATTTCAGTTATATGAAGCATCATTAACATTTATTTCTATTAGCATTTGTAATGTAAAGTGCTTCTAGAACAGGAGAAAAATTAATTATATACATGAATGCTATAAAAGAAGGTATTACCAAACAATAATACCATTTTATAAGAACTGGATGTTGATATCATAAATCTTCCCAGTGTCATTAAGAGCATATAGCAGGTCACACAGATTCATGTTTGTAGCGAGTTCACTCAAACATGCCTTAATGTAGGAATTCTCCAGATCCTGACACAGAGGTATTCCACTTACACCACATATCCCATGGCTGTCCAAACAAAAACAAGCCTCGGGAAATAGCAGCTTCACAGATGGAACCTAGCTTGGCTTCAGTGTAAGTCAGTGGAACCAGACCTGTAACCAGGCTGCTCTGGGCCACTTCTGTAGGTCCATTCATCACGACCTCGTCACACGGTGTAAACAGCAGCTGCTGTACCGTCCACATGGTCCACGAAAGTAAACATCAATAGAGTTACATGTTTTTTACTGCATCAGGGATCCCAAACTGTCTGGCAAGCGTCACATTAGCAACCACCCGGGTAACCATAGCCACAGTGTAGCAACCACCAAGCAACACCTAAGCAGGAATACCATGGTCACCTCGTAGCAGACCTGGAATTACTGTACACAACTGCATCGCCTGTGTTCTGGTCACCACTTTTTCCTTTTTGGAGTATCAGTTTAAACTCTTCCTTTGTAGTTTTAATCTTTTTATGTTGCTTTGATTGTTTGTAATAATTTTCTTGTAGCTTTTATTGATTTTTTGTAATATTCCTGTAGTTTTTAAAGTTATTCCTGTAGTTTTGCAGTTTTAATGTATTTTTTTAGAATTTATTAATATTATTTTTGTAGTTTTTATTATTATTATTGTAGTTTCAAATGTCATTCTTGTAGTTTTGCAGGTTTAATGTAATTTTTTATAGTTTTTTAGTTATTTTTGTAGTTTTTAATGTTCTTCTTGTCGTTTTTTATGTTGTTCATGTAGTTTTGCAATTTTTAATGTATTTTTTAGAATTTATTAATATTATTTTTGTAGTTTTAATATTTTTTTTTGTTTTTTGGTAGGTTTAACACAATTTATATAGGTTTTTAATGTTCTTCTTGTTGTTTTTAATATTAATCCTGTAGTTTTTGTGTTTTTCTTGTAGTTTTGCAGGTTTAATTTTTTTATAGTGTTTAAAGTTATTTTTATAGTTTTTAATGTTATTCCTGTAGTTTTTTATGTTGTTCCTGTAGTTTTGCCGTTTTAATGTATTTTTTAGAATTTATTAATATAATTTTTGTAGTTTTGAATATTTTTTTTGGTAGGTTTAACACAATTTTTATAGGTTTTTAATGTTCTATTTGTCGTTTTTTAATGTTATTCCTGTGGTTTTTAATGTCATCCCTGTAGTTTTGCATTTTTAATGTTATTTTGTTTTCCGTTATTTCTGATCACGGCTTCCCCTTCAACTTCCTGTAACCCTCTTGTTCGCTCCACAGGCCACAGCTTCTTCTTCAAAGACTCCCATTATATGAAAATGGACGAGACCCTGAAGATCGTCAAAGTGGGTGAGGTGAAAATGGACTGGCTGCGTTGTTGAGCAACAGCACGATTCTCCCTCGGCCGCAAGGTGAACTTTAACCTCGGGTCACCACCTACCATTCCACCACGGTCAGGCTGTTCTCTCCTGAGGACACTCTAGTCTTAACTAGCCTGTGAGGCTTTATCATAGTCACTAAGCTCTGGGTCTCTTCCGTACTGGAACGTGGCTGAAACCAGAGAGATAATAAAACCATGTTGTATTGTTATACTGTGTGATATTTGCTGTTTATTTTGTGTTTGTTTTTGTTTGTTTTTTTGGGCCTCTTTAAAGAAAACGAGTCATTTGTATATTACCACAAGGCATCAGGTATGTCCCCACTGAACACTCACGCAGTTTTTTTACTGATTGTAGTTTAATTATTGTCACTTAAACTGGATTCCTTCAAGTAGGACTGCAAAAGTACAACTATGAGGGCAACAGGTTGAGCAGCGTCCCAGAAATTCTCCTGCTGTTACGAAAAGCATTAGAGCGAGTGAATCCTATCGCGTTAGACGGATAACGGTAAAGTGACAGCAGCTCTTTATGGCTCTCGTATATCAGACTCATTAGGGTGGAGGCTTTGAACACGGATTCTAATTGTGTTCTGCAGTAACACAGAGACCAAACATATCAGTAGCACACAAGGTTCTACTTCCCTTCGGTTCCTTTCATGAGAGGGCTTCATGATGTCGTTTAGGGCACGGGTTGCCTGAGATTGTATAGGGGTTTGTTGCATGATGGACTCATGAAAATACTGTTGATTAATCGTATGTACTATTATTTTTATCTTTTGAGTCGGCATTATCATTCTTTTTTATTTGCTTCGTGCACTTTGTCACCACATGTAATTCTGAAATAAAGACAGACTGTCCAGTATTCCTGTATCTGTCACTCCATGGATTTGCTTATTCGCTTGCTCGTTTGAACCAGTCAAAACTGGACTATGACAGCTATGTATTTTAGATTAGATTAGATTAGACTAGATTAGACTAGATTAGATTAGATTGGATTAGATTAGATAAAGTTAGAATAAATTTTGTCATTGTGCAGAGTACAGGTACAGAGCCAATGAAATGCAGTTAGCATCTAACCAGAAGTGCAAGTACAGTATTATTTACATAAAGAGCCATAGTAATAAATATATACACATAATATAGCATATATATATATATATATACATATATATGTATGTATGTATAAGAGCAGCAGAACGGATTGCAGTGCCAAAAAAGATGTCAGTTTATCAAAAGATTTCCTATTATGTGATTTTTTAAGTATATAAAAACCTTAATATTATACTATACACTATATATATATATATAACTTTAATGGGAATATGATAATAGCATTCTTACAACAGTCTTGTATATAAACATATATATGTGGATGTATTGATTATATCTTCACTAGCTATAATTTTCTGACCATCATTTAATTGTTAGACAAATGTCTGATTACTAACATCTAACCTGTACCTACACTTCACATATATATACAGCATAGAGACCACCTAAAGCTGATCAGGTTCTCTAGGTGTGCAGGTTCTGGGTTTGTGTTGGTTCTGTTTGATTCTCTACACTACTGGAACCATGTCTCCCAAACTCCAGATCAGATATTGTATTAGATCTGTGTATTTAGAAAACCACTAATGACCTCCAGAAGCCTGTTTTTAGAACCATGCTCGCTGTGCGTCTCACCCCAGCCCCCGCTCGCCAGTCTCTCTGTAGGTCACTCGAGGTCATCTTACGGTGGGTAAGGGACATTGGAATGAGGTGGCGCTCATCACGGTCAGTAGAGAGGGGGTTTGGCCCTCTCCCAGTCTGTAGCTGTGTTGTCCTGTGTGTTTGCTGCTGGACCTTGTTCTTATGAACCAGACGCTCACTGTATCTGCCAGTAAAGCTAGAACCCGACCTTCGGTTCCTCACTGAGAACCTGCGGTACATGTGGAGATGCTGATTTAAGAAGAAACTGGAGTGGGCTCTGATAAATGGAACAAGACATTCCCTGCACTGTAGCACCTCTTCCCAATCCATGGATCCCGTCACTCACACCCCGCAGGGATTTATAGCCCCATCATCCTCGTGCAGCGCCATCTGCAGGAACCTGAAGGTACTACCACCTTAAACACACAGGATGACTAATTTTTTCATCTGCCATCAATAATATATGACCTATGTCCCAGATCGGAGCTGACCATGCAGTTGTATATGAACTGCCATATAAATAATTGCCTTGTAAAAATAAAAACTCCTAGCTCACACGTGTGGACGGCGACTGCTGAACAAATTCAACATCCCACAGACCCTGACGATCCAGTTCTATACATCAGTCATCACCTCCATCCTCACATCATCCGTAGGCATATGGTCTGGTCCCTCCACCCAACAAGAACAAGCCAAACTCCAGAGCATAACCAGGACAGTGGAGGATCACTGGATGTAACCTGCCAATGCTTCAGCTGACCCCTCTCATCCTCGACCTCACGTCTTCCTCCAGACTCTCACCTCCACCTGGCAGGAGACACAGCACCATCAAAACCAGCACTACACACTAAAAGCTTTCTCTCCAGAGCTGTAGCTCATTAGCTGGGGCACATCTTGACAATATTGCATGATACAGGAGTTAAACTTTCCATAAACAGCTTTTTAAAATCTACTTTCAGGAGTAAAACTGTCTCACCACTAAAAACAGAAACCCATAAGCACATGTGTGCTAATGCTAACATTAGCAATGTGCATTCTTATGCTATCTTATGTTGTAGTGGAAGAATCTAACTGTTGAAGATGGATTACATCACTGCCATCTAGTGGCCAGGGAGGGATAAACGCAATACAGAGTGAACCACCATCTGCCACCAGTCTTTATGGGTAAGTTATCAAAAACTCATACAGCCTGTACATCGTACAGCCATACCATTAACCTCAGCAACCCCACACCTGAAACTTAAACTCTACACTGGAACTAAATCTCACTGTATTACAGGAACTCATCTGTAACATAAAGCTTATTTACCCAGCTGTATAAATGGGATAATATTATTCTGTGATATTCTGTATATATAACGGGTTTTATAATATACATCTACTCAGTCATCTATACATACAGAATATACATAGCTACATGTATAAGTACCGGTATCCACACACACCTTTAGCCCCTTCACAACTCGGCATCCTTATCCAACAATAGAGTCTTCCTCTTTAGGCTCCTTGTCCTCTTCTTCGTGATAAACATTTTTGGTCCGCTAATTCATCCTGTAGTTTTCGGGATATCCCAGTCCGGAATGTCCGGTCTGATCGGGAACAGTATGCTGTATACAGCTTTAGATAGATAGATGGATGGATGGATGGATGGATGGATGGATAGATAGATAGATACTTCATTGATCCCAGAGGGATACATTTAAATTCTGTTAAATTCTAATTTATTTACCCATTAGGAATGAATGGGGTGGAAAAGGAGGCATGCCCATCTACTGTTCTTCTGTTCCACCCTCAGACACAGTTTCACACACAGGGCCGACCCGCACTCGTCTATTTGTCTGAGTCCCATTTATTTTAACCCCCCCATTCAAACCCTACCGATCCCCAAACTCTAATCCACAGACATACTGACCCTCACTCCTCTATGAGTCATGTATTCATCCCTTCTTCCTCCCCTGGACTCCTATTCATTTTAGTAACAACCTTAGCAACCAGCTAGCAACAAGCTAAGCTGCAAAGCTCTCACTTGTTAACAGCTGGTCGTCGGTTCTGGAGTGGTCGGTTCTGGAGTGGTCGGTTCTGGAGTGGTCGGTATGTCATGTTGCATGTGTGACTCACCAGGACTAATTCCCCGTATGTGTGATGCACCTGGCAAATTTAGAGCTTCTGATTCTGGCACCCAGAGGCCTCAAGCAGGTCCCATCACAGTGCAGCATTTAACCCCTGAGCAAACAGCGCCATCTTGTGGCTATATACAGTAAGACCGTGCTACGTCATCTATGCCCTTAAATACTGTAGCATTGCTAGAAAATCAATCACGTATGAGTTTAAATAGCTGCGTCATGTTTCAGTGTTTGCCAATGATAAATCACGCTGGAACCGCAGCTTTAAGCCCAACTAGAGGCGCAAAAGTGCGCAGTGGGCTGCAGATATCAGGCGCTACCTCCAGAGCGTTAGGCTGAAGTTCCACCTTATGCATCGCCTATTATGTGTGGAGCCTGTAACCGGTTTAAGGTGGAGCGGTTCATTCCAGTGGAAATAGGAAGCTGGCTTCTGCCTCGCGCCTGCAAACGGGCCAATGACGAGGCCAGCAGCCGCCTGGCGGTGTCAGTGCGCTTCCGAAGAGGATTAGCGTCAGGAGAGCTGCGGTGGGCGGTGAAGCAGCGTGTCAGACAGACAGAGCTCCTCCAGCTCAGTAAGGTAGACTGCCTGGCCCACGTTGCGCAACGGGTCAAGATGCGCATCGAGGAAGTCTCTCGTGCGTAGCGGTAGTTGAAGCAGAGAGGCGCGGATCAACGCTGAGTGCGCTGTCATGCCTGCCCAAAGAGTGTTCGCTCTGCCCAGGCAGCAGTCCCTGCTCCTGCCCGCCGTGCTCAACCCCTTCGCCCTGGAGGCTAGGCTGACCAGACGCGAGAAGATCAAAGTGAGTACCGGGTCTGTTTGTTTGGCTGATGTGGGGTCTACACACCTGCAGCTCTCTGCTGACATACCGGCAGGAATGGAAGGCAGTGCAGGGCGGATGTGCCCACGCTTAGTGGACAGTGAGGAGGTCATCTAATCCGATAAAGCCTCTGGTCATCCGGGCACTGTCCCCCACAGAGCCGCGCGGGTTTAGATAGGGCGTGTAAACACAGGTACTCCCACATTCCTTAGGTTCGGCTTTGGGGTTTCCTGGCTGAGAGTGAGCTGAGTTAGTGACTCACACAGGCTTGCTCCGTTCAGTCCTGGCGCTTTGGAATGAGCGCGCAGAGGCGCAGCCTTACCGGGCAGGCTGATGAAACCGGGCAGCGTTCAGTGCATATACAGACATACACCTCCAGTCAAAGGTTTGGACACCCACTTCTGAATGGATGGTGTTACTGATCGTATAGACCCTACAGTGGTACACTGAACAGCTCCACCTGCTGAGAGTCTGACCCAGTCCATATCCTGATACACCACATCTACTCCTGATGTACACAGTATGGTACTCCTCCATATCTCCACCTCTAATATATATTTAGTGGTGTAAAAACTTTGATCTCTTTTTCTGCACAGTGTAAAAGCTCTAGTTCTCCTTTCAGGTTAGTTAATATTCATGATAAGCCGACCAATAGAATCGCTCCAAACCTGCTTAGTAATAAACCTTGTTCTATCACTTCCACTGCAGGATAAGGAAGCTGCTTCATCCTCCTTCAGATGTACTTAAGTATGGAGAGTAACAGTACTAAAGTATGTACCTTCAGATGTAGTTAAGTATGGAGAGTACCAGTACTAAAGTATGTCCCTTCAGATGTACTTAAGTATGGAGAGTAACAGTACTAAAGTATGTACCTTCAGATGTACTTAAGTATGGAGAGTACCAGTACTAAAGTATGTACCTTCAGATGTACTTAAGTATGGAGAGTAACAGTACTAAAGTATGTACCTTCAGATGTACTTAAGTATGGAGAGTACCAGTACTAAAGTATGTACCTTCAGATGTACTTAAGTATGGAGAGTACCAGTACTAAAGTATGTACCTTCAGATGTACTTAAGTATGGAGAGTAACAGTACTAAAGTATGTACCTTCAGATGTACTTAAGTATGGAGAGTACCAATACTAAAGTATGTACCTTCAGATGTTCTTAAGTATGGAGAGTACCAGTACTAAAGTATGTACCTTCAGATGTACTTAAGTATGGAGAGTACCAGTACTAAATATGTACCTTCAGATGTACTTAAGTATGGAGAGTACCAGTACTAAAGTATGTACCTTCAGATGTACTTAAGTATGGAGAGTAACAGTACTAAAGTATGTACCTTCAGATGTACTTAAGTATGGAGAGTAACAGGAGTATGGTTTATTACGGCTCTAATGTCCTATTATCATTTCTGGAACAGGACTCTTCATCAGCTCAGTGTAGGTGAAGAGACTCTAGTGTCTCTCAGTCCACCAGTCTTTAATAGAAGCTCATTCATTAGTGTAACAGGTTTCATTAGCTAGAACCAAGCTCAGTCCAACAGGTCAAAACAAGCTCAACACAGAGTGAGCCTGTACTCTGATTGATGGGCTCGCCTCACACTTCTCTCGTTTGAACATGTTACAATTCGGTCGGTCCTGCCACAATAACTGAAACTCAGTTTCATGTGGAGAAGCGGATGGTTAACCAGTTCAGCACGTGCAGGAGCGGGATACCTTACAAGCATGCATGATTAACGTGAGGTCAGGTGTTTATAATTTCTCAACATAGACAGTGGGAGGAAATGCCATTCTTCAGACCTCATGGTCCAGCACACAGCAGGTCTACAGGGAGTGCAGATAGACAGGAACCCATTCTAAATAGGATCAAACCAGCCCGTCCTGCGAGCTACACGCCATGGTGTACCTGTGCTGCAGAAATGATGGAGCGTTTAGGTGGTCAGCTGTGAACAGTGCTCTTCAGGAAGCCCAGTACAGCACAGTTAAGCCCACTTCTTAGTTAAGCACTAGAATATCTCCGGAGTGATCACATCAGAACCCCCAGGCACCTGAGCATCAGCGCCACCGGGGGTCTCCTGCCCTGTTTCATCGCCCGGCATGACCATAACCGTAAAGGTGACCTGCGTCTGGCTCTGATCATGAACTCTATCTATGGGTCGGCTCCATCCTGCGGTTACTCCCTCCTGGACTAATCAGACTGGATCTAATCACACTGGATCTAATAGATGTTCTTCTCCTGTTCTGTCTTTCTCGTCTCATCCGGGTTCGACCTGAGGAGGTTGGGTTCCGCCCTTGAGCCTGGTTCCTCTCGAGGTTTCTTCCTTACTCACTGGAGTTTTTCCTCGCCACTGTTGCCTCTGGCTTGCTCAAGGGGGGCTTGGACCCGGTTTTTCCCCACCCCCCCACCCTCAAATGTCTGTACATTAACTTTGTGTGTTTTTTTCTTTCCGTTTTTTATACACAACAAACTAATTTTCTGTGAAGCTGCTTTGAGACAACGTTGGTTGAAAAAGCGCTATACAAATAAACATTGATTGATTGATTGATTGATTGATTGATTGATTGATTGATATGGCAGCCAGTTCAAGTTGTGATTATTTCAGGGGAGGACTTTTGTGAGTATGCCGAATGATGGAAGATGTTGATTCATGGTGGAGTGGGCAGGGGGTGGAGTCTAGTGGGAGTGGGTGTGGATTTCCATTCTATGAAAATGATGATGATGTGCCAATGAAAACGAATCTGAAAACTAGAATTATTAGATGTTAACTGGATAATCTGACTCACTACTATGTCGTTTTAGCAGTGTACGTCACAAGAGGACTTTAGAAACTGGAACTTAAGAGTCATGATCAAAATAGCGTACCCATGACGAGGCACTGACACTGAGTTGCGCTCCATGGCTAGGTTACCTCTCAGTCTGCTGTTGCCGTGTTAACTACTGCCAGTACAACAGAGCCCCTGTGTTGCATACTGAACCTCATATCCGTCTATGTCTGCAGTGTTTCCTTCAGGGACTCGTCCTGGTGCCGCTGCGCTCCATCCTCATGGTGCTGGTTCTGATGGTCCTGTGGCCTGTTTCTGCTTTGATCACATTCAAGCGTCCTCTGAAAGAAGATGTGAAGCCCATGACCGGCTGGAGGAGGTACGTTCAGGGACGTCGATTTTTTTGATCCACCAGACATATTCCTAAATCTCCCCATCCGAGCGGGATTAGTGTTACCTGGGCACATGGTGTAAGCGGTAACTGACGATCTCCGTGATGGTAGTCCACCGTGAAGTCTGCTCAGTGATAATGACAGACTGTATTACCTCCTGAGATTCTCCAAACACAGAGTTCCCCTGTAATAGTAGTCCTGCTCCATCCACCTCTCAGTAATTTAATAACTACACCTGGTAGGAGGCTGAGCAGGGCTTCATAGTCTTCGGCTTCTTCCTGTTTAGACTCGCCCTTACTGTATTAGGGGTGCAGCAGTTGCGTTCTGGGGCCTGAGGCATTGTAATAACTGTTGATCATTTTAGATGGAAGGGGAAAATTCGGATGAGAAGTTGGCAAACGATAAACTCACTTCAGCTGTGTAGACAACGGCCTTCTCTTATTTTCACAGTGTGACCTGACAACGAGGCTAGCAGCTAGAACAGGGCTTGATTTAACTCTCAGTCCTCCAGTTCATGAGAAGAAATCCACAAGACCAGAAGAAGGAAAATGCATGTTCTCTGAACTGTTTGGTCAATTGAATGAACTTACTGTACCATCCCAATGCCAGTCTATATGCCAGTTAGCAGCACAGTGTGGCGTTACGGTGGTGAAGTAGAACTTCTGACATATAATGCTGATGTAAATGCCCATGCAGTCTCCATCTGGGCTATTTGGGGAATTTACCAAGCTCCTTTATCCTGCATGAATCTGGCAACCCAGCTATGCACTCATTACCAGACCTCCTCTGGTAAAACGGATCCTGCTGGAATAGGGCCCAAGACAGCATGAGCTTCTGGAAATGCTTTTAGATGTCCTCTATTTAGGACACAGCCTACAGTCCAGTCCAGAGTCGTACTATCCAATTATCACCCTTGCTGAGCCAATATCATAATATCACTGAGAATAAAGAAGAATAATAAGATTTTTGACATATTTTAAGGAAGATATTTGAAGGTGAAGTGTGGTAATGTTAAGCTGGAACAGAGACAAATGCTGGTTCTGCAGATGTTGATTTCCAAACGCAAAATGATTACATCAAGTATCAGAACAATAAAGGTGATATCAGTTTAATTCCTGTGGTATTTGTAGCACAGCTCTGATGAATCTTTGGATGAATAAGTGAAAGGCTTAAATCTGTTTGCGGGTTTTTTGCAGAGAGGCATTTTGCATTGTCTTAGTTTACCTGAATTAGGACAGTGTCCCACTTTAAAGCTGCTGTGCACAGAGGCATCTGTTCCAGTTTAATGCACTGCAAAGAGCAACGAGGACGCACTCGCCACTCAAGTTCAAATCATACAGCTGCCAATCAAGCAGGAAATTAAAACACCAAACCAGCGTATTGGATATTCGTATGTATGTCTCAGTTTCTTATTTCTTAGGTTAAATTAGCTTCTTATTTTTTCAACATTAGAATGTTTGATGTCAGGTTGCTCTAGTAATTAATTTGACCTCCTGTAACAAAGGGGTTGAGGCAGGTTGCAAGTGTGACGTGGTTTGAGTTGAAGAATTCCGGCACTTGACATCCGGATAACAGGAAGTGGTGAAATAATTTTAGGCGAGGTCCAGAGCGGTGCAGCGGTGGGCAACCGGGTAGTAACAGCGAGACCTTGAAAAGCAACTGGGCAAACAAAACGACACATGAAGCAGTCCTGATAGGTAAATGATCAGCTGCAGGTGTGTGCACTGGGTGCGGCCAGAAACCAAAACCCAGAGTGCATGTCAGTAGCCATGTGCAGTTTCCCCCAGGTCCTGGAGGGAGTCGGATGTGACACCTACTTGTAGCCAAACACATTTACGGCATTTAGCTGACGCTCTTATCCAGAGCGACTTACAAGGTTAATGATTACAGGTGGGCCAGTGTAGTGTTAGGAGTCTTGCCCAAGGACTCTTATTGGTGCAGCCTAGTCACCCAGACCGGGATTCGAACCCCAGTCTCCCGCATGTAGAGGTGGCACCCTGAGTAGTGGTGTTACCCACTGAGCTACACCAACCACAAGGAGCAGCACGAGGTTTCATCGTGCTGCTCCAGGAATTCCGGAGTTGTGTCTGGGATCATTCGCATAGGGCCCCTAAATTAGCTACACCCACAGCTGCAAAGACCCTCCAGACTGACTCTAACTAGTGCCTCCATCAGTAAATCCGGCCGATGGTGGAGGCTGTGCTTTAGCCCTGCTAGCTCTCACTGGGAGTTGTTTACCAACTTCAGATCAGTGCTGCCGTACAGACACCAGGAAGGTGATGAAGTTGTGATGGAAATGTGAAGCACTCCAGATCTACTCCATCTGTTCAACTGCACCATGTAGCCAGTTACGTTTTACCCACACCAGCTTGTTCGCTGCTCTGTGCGGTCTGCGTTTGCCTTTCTGCTCATGTCTCTGTGTGTGTTTTCAGGTTCTTGTGTCGCACAGTGATGGTGTTGCTAGGCCGGCTGTACTTCTTTGCCATGGGCTTCCGCGTGGTGGTGAAGGGGAGGCAGGCGAGTAGCGCTGAGGCACCGATCCTGGCTGTGGCTCCTCATTCGACGTTCTTTGACGCCATCGTCTGCATTGAGGCCGGGCTGCCCTCCACCGTTTCCCGCACTGAGACTCTGGACACTCCCATATTCGGGCGTAAGTGTCCAACAGCAGTTGCTTTTGGGTCTTTGACCTTCAGAGTAAGACTAACGTAAGACTAACCTTAGCTGGTGAGGCTATCTGTGTGTGGTGGATGGAAACTGTTTTTAAAGTGGATGGGAATCAGAACCTAGAACGTCTATCCCAGAGCGGCAGAGGCGTGACCAGCGAGATCCGGTTTACTTACCGTCCACAGTGAGGGCTAAAGCCATAGAGGTGCCACTGACCTGGTCGTGAAAGGCGACTGGACAATCTTACAGTCCTAAGATTGATCTATACTGATCAAATCAGTATAGAGGTTTTACACCGGGTGAAGGTTCTTTAAAAAGGTTCCTCAGACTCATGATTCTTTAAAGAGCTGAAGAAATCTATCCCACCAAATACCATTCTTCTATGGAACTGCACGTTATGTAAGGTGTAGCTAGTGGGCTAATCAGCGAAATGAAGAACTGCATCATAAGTGAGCAGTGATGAAATAATTACCAGCATTAGAAACCACCATCAGACAGAGAGACTTCCAGACAGATGTTTAGATTTTTGATATTTCAAACACATATTTGATTTTTACTTGTGACAAAGAAGAATATCTAACCAATGCTGGACTACTGTGATAAGAGGATCATGTTTACCCATAATGCCCATCCATTAGAATCTATACCCCAGTTTCTACAGTGTGTACAGATATAGATTGTTGCTGTTCAATGAAAGACACTGTAGTTACGGTAAGCTGAAACAGACAAAAGTACGGGTCCTGTAGATTTCGATTGGAATACGTTAGGGTAACGAAGTGAGCAGATGTTGGTGAACGGATGAGTGATAAAAAGGATGGTTCATGGTTAAGATGTGAAAGGAATACACACGTTAATGCTGCAATAATAGGATTTTTGAAATACCTCAGTGATTATATTTATATTAAAATATATTTTATTATTAAATATTATTATAGAAATATTAAAAATATTAAAATAGCAAATATCAGAAATATCAGAATCTGTTTTACTCATATGGCATATATCGCACAGTTGTGATGAATCTCTACATGTATATAAGGGGTTCGGTCTTTGGAGAGGAAAGCGTGTTGCACAGAATGGCCAAAAAGCCCAAACTGTAAATGTGGGTCTACAGTTCTGTTTAAAATTCTTTCATCTATTAATGTAATTCATTTCTTTTTCAACAAACACTAGAAGACGTAAAATAAAATGGAACAGAAAGTGCAGCCAGCGTCTAAGACCAAACTTTGGAGACAATTTTGAAAAATTTGTGCAAACATACAGTATATTAGATTTTTGGTTTGTAAAAGACCAGATGCTGGACTACTGTACCAGGAAGATCATGCTTACCCATAATGCCAATCCAAAAATAGGATGGTTGATGATTAAGATGTGAAATGAATACACACGTTAATGCAGCAATACTATGATTTTAAAATACCTTAGTGCTGATTCAGCATTAAAACATCAAATATCAGAACAGAAACAGTGAAAATCTGTTTTATTCATATGGCATATACTGTAGTACAATTTTGATGAATCTCTACAGAATGAATCTCTAAGGAGATATATCCAGCGGAGACTCAAATGCGCTTGTTAAGCATATTTATGAACATTGTCTGTCTCAGTGTTTTAAAGCTGCTGTTTACTTTTGTGCACGGAGGGATCTGTTGAGCCGGGCCGATTGTAAGCCCGGTTTGGTCGGAGCTGACCGAGTCTTCAGCTTATTCGCCGCCCATTGAGCAGTCAGGCTTATTTCACAGTTGTGCGGTTTCACGAGCTGATCTCTCGAAGTCGCACCCAAAACCACGTACGGAAAGTCACAGCTGTGACTCCTACAGAGCTGCACACACATCAGCGCGGGCTAAAGACCCGATACTAGCAGGAGCAGAGTCCGTACATGCGGACTGTACCACAGTGACCTCCATTAAAGGTCAGTCAGTGTTTCAGTCATGAGCGTCGGCAGATATTTTAATGAACAGCGGTGGATATCAGCACCGGCTCACAAGTCTGCCACTCCCATCCCCCAGCTGTGCTTGAAAGGAAGCTAAAACTCTGTTTTCATAAGGAAATTGATCTGTAACCCAGAAGCTTCCAGAAGAGGACCCAACGAGCAGGTTTGGTCAGACAGCACAACGTTACAGGCCAGCAGGCCCAAATGCTGTACCCTACTTTGGGAAGGGGATGAAATGGGTTTGAGAAACACTTTAATCAACTCCTGAGCTTTCTTTTACCGTCCTAAGCAAACACTGATCTGGACATCACACAAATCATCAGTGTACCAAAGTTAACATACAGTACCTGGCCATCCCAGTCAGGGTTGTCTTTGGTGTATGTTATTTTACAGCATCAGGAAATATGTTCTAAATTACATTTTGTTTTGAAGCTTTGACAATAAAATAGTATACAAAAAATATTTAATTGAATTGAATTGAATTTTCTATTTTAAAAAATGCATTAATTAATTAATTTATCTATTTATTTATTTATTTTAATTTAATTTTTAAATATCTCGGGTATTTAGTGTTTTCACCACTCTGCCTTCGTCACATTTATTTTTCCATTCTATTATTTATTTTTTAAGTTTGGTCTTAGAAGCTGCATTTTCTGCCCCATATTTTCTACATCTTTTGGGTTTTTTTAACTAGAAATTGAATAAATGAATAAATGAATAAATGAATGAATTTTGCACAGAACCAACATTTAAAATACATGTATGTTTATCCTGTGTTGTCTTTTCATCCTGGCCCTTCTGTGCATCACACTTTCCTTTCCAAAGGCCAAACTGTTTGGACAGCCGTGTTTTATATAATCAGCTGGGTATCGGAAAACCTGAGGTGTTTGCATATTGGCTTTTGCAGCAACCGTTAAAGCATAGAGGCGTCTGTGTGTATTAAACCACAGTAATAAATCGAGACAGAGTCACACCGATAAGAGCGTCTGCGTAGCTGAATCAGTAACCGGGTAAGTGAAAACCACTGTCCTGTACTACGTGTGTCTGAGGCTGCCTTGTGTGCTTCAGGGTTCCTGCGGTGCCTGCAGCCGGTGCTCGTCTCTCGCAAAGACCCAGACTCACGCAAAAACACCATCCTAAAGATCAGCGAACGGGCCAAATCCGGCGGCCGCTGGCCACAGGTCAGGATGAATCACTATCTCCTTTCTGATGTAGAAGTAGAATCCAACATTTTCACTTAGTGTTTGTTCACATGCTGTAGCTCACGTTAGAGTTTTGCTTGTTCAGTCATATAGGCACCATTCCTGAGTCCTGCCTTGCGTACATACCACCAAGCAGACATGCAGCTGAGAAAGGAATAGGGTATGATGAAACCGGGCAGTCATGGCAGTTTCACAACCCGTCTTTAAAAAGGGAGTTTCGGAGTTTTGTCTACATGTTTCGAAAAGCAGGAAATTACATAGGAGACCCTTACTTCCTTGTGTGATATGAAAGAGGACTTGAGCTTCCTGTACTTCCCCCTTAATTTAGCCAAGGGGACATCCAATAGGTATATCCATCATAAAATGCAAAATGACCCATATTTGGCTGTATGGCCAAAAGTATGTGGACAACTGATCATCATACCCACATGTATGGACGTCCCAACTTTTTTGACAACCCCATTCCAGCCTCCACTTCTCTGGAAAGGCTTGTCTGTGGGACTCATTCAAAAGAGCCTTGATGGTGGGGTCAGGCACTG
Source organism: Prochilodus magdalenae (assembly GCA_024036415.1). Lineage (NCBI taxonomy): Eukaryota > Metazoa > Chordata > Actinopteri > Characiformes > Prochilodontidae > Prochilodus > Prochilodus magdalenae. The sequence goes on along the minus strand of JAMWET010005949.1, from coordinate 142,126 downwards.
ATGTAGGTTGCCTTAACTCACAATCAAAACCCCAGTATAACCCAGCTGAGTTCAGCGGGGTTGAGGTTAGGGCCCTACACAGAGACACAGCCATGCTGAACACATTTCCCCTGCAAGGGAGTTCAGTCCAGTGCTCTGCTTAGCATATAATGAATTTAGCTTGTGAGGCAACAGAGGACAGGAAGGTTTTGTCACACTGTGCACCAGCTGACCTCACTCTCCGAGTTTGCACGGTCTACCACTTTGTGGTTGAGTTGGTATTGCTCATACGTGCTCCCATTTCATAACGATAGTTATACTTATAAAAATATATGTAGTAGTGGCAACGGTAGCGTCCTCACACAGCACACCATTAACCTCTTTAGAGCTCTTCAGCACAACCCATTCTATTTCCGGTGTATGTCTATGAAGACCGCATGACTTCATTCCTGACCTCATGTGCCTATTCGCAACGGCTGCGGCTAAAACACTTGAACTCACTTGAACGTCCACATACTTTTGGCCAGTTAGTGTATTATGCAAATGATCATGCAACTGTTAGGGATTGTTGTCTGTTTGTTTGTTTCCAGATATTGATTTTCCCTGAAGGAACATGCACTAACAGGTCCTGTCTCATTACGTTCAAGCAAGGTAAGGGACCGCACTCTTCCCTAATCGGTGTATTCATAAGTTCAATGGTTTTTGTTTATGCCGTTAATAGTGGGAGTCATTCTCCCATCTCTAAACACTGCAGCATAATGTTGCATCTACACAGACACTGATGCATCCTGAGTAAAGAGCATGTTGAGGTTTGTGTGCTCCATGAAAAATGATCTGCTGTTTTTGACAAACAAGAAAGATTCCAATGAACCAGTGAAGCGATTTGCCTGCAATGCAAATGCGCAGAAGGGAAGGAGGCCGGGGTCAATGAATGGGGCTTTTATGCCATAAGCAGTTTGCTTTTGCTTACAGAAGCAACCAGAGGTGAGCGAAAAGAGGAACAAGCATTAAAGGAGGATTTCATGTCTTTTAATATATCCGACCCTCACGTCAGCCACTTCCTTCCTTTTTTCTCAGCAGTGGTTTAATAATCATATTTCAGATCGGCTCAGTGTTGCAGACGCTCAGGGCAGGATGCTCCAGCGTTGATCAATGTAAATTGAGTTCATTCTGTCTGAGGCCTCAACTGCAAACCATATCGTCCACAAAGAACTGGCTCAGCAATCAGTAATTATTGACTGACCGAATGAGAACATGTGGCGTAGTAGGATAAATAGGCTGCCGTAATCTAGGACACAGTCTGGTCATTGAAGCCTATTGACTGACATTCAGAGCAGCGAGGAATGTTAACTGATGTTCAGCCTCTGGTCGGGGGTGAAGAGAGGGTTAACCATTGTACGCTCTGTCCCATTGTGTTTGCACTTCAGTTGTAAGATAAGCTCACCAGACAAAAAAGTGAGTCACCTTGTGTGTTTAAGGTGGTAGTACCTTCAGGCTCCTGCAGATGGCACTGCACGAGGATGATGGGGCTATATATACCATCGGGGTGTGAGTGATGGGATCCGTAGATTGGGAAGAGGTGCTACAGTGCAGGGAATGTCTCGTTCCAGGTGTGGAAAGCGTGCTGGCTGCTTTCCTCGTTGCGCGCTGTGGGGTTCAGAGGGTGGCATAGACCTGTCTACCAGGCCCACTCGCCTCTCCTAGCAGCCGGTTACCCAATGCATACCCTGGGTAAACCAGCGCTTCATGCAGATGGTCTAGCTCAAGGGCAGGGAGTGGAGCAGAGGGCTGTGCTCTGAGCTGTTAGCACCGGAGGGGCTGTTTTTCTTCTCGCACCGTTTCAAAAGAATTCAAAATAAAAGTTGTGTTATGAACTTGTACATTGTCATTGAGAAAATCTGAGTCCTGAAATTAAACACCTTATACCTACCCAACAGACAGTTATCTGAGTATTCCGGCCGTGCCCATGCAAGTAAGCACATATCTAAGGAGCCATATAGCTAATTAGCTAATTGCCTCGCTGCTAGTAACACCGGCGTTGACAGCGTGGACAGGGTGCTGGTAAGGTGGTCACTGGAAACATCACCAGTGTGACCAGCTAAACTAGGCTAGCATTAGACTGTCCTAAACAACCTGACACCAGCTATCAGCACACTCCAGTCATAATCTAAAATATCTGGATGTAAATGATTATCAGATACACGTTCATGACCATGACTATCCCTTTCTGTCTCTTGGCTCTCTCTTCAGGTGCCTTTGTGCCAGGAGTTCCTGTTCAGCCTGTGCTTTTGAGGTACCCCAATAAGCTGGTGAGTGGGGCTTCCCCATCCTCCTCCTAAGCCACAAATAAGGGTTCCTTGATTTGTGATACTTTAAAGAGCTTTTTGATAGGCAATTCCTCAAAGCAGAGACTCACTCTCACTCAGAGAAGAGAAACCAGCAAGTGACCCAAAAGAGGAACAAGACCAGGTGCATTCCAGGCCCTGTGGACTTCACAGAGCAGTCCGACATATTAAGTGGGGGGGTCTGCAAACTGTGGGAAGTGAAAATGCTTGACTGGAACAGGGAACAGTGACCAGGGAACAGTGACCAACAGGTTATGAGACAGCCACTGCATCGATCATGCATATTTGATCACGATGCAGTAGCATGTCACCTGCACTATCATCCGGAGCTCAAGCAGGTAGGGAATAACAGTATGGCGTAGGGACCAGCTGCTCTCAGTCCACTTTTACTCCAGATTGCTGATCAGTGTGTTGAATAAGACAGATGTCGTCCTGCACTGTGATACAAGAACCTAGAGAGTCTTATAACTCAGCTGACCTTTATGTAGTTCTTATGGACAAGCAAGGGAATGCATTGATGCAGCTTCTCTGCAATCCACTGGTCCCCAGTTTAACTTTTAGAACCTCCAGATAGTGAAAAAAACATAAACCAGTAAAAAGGATGTTCCTATGACAGGACACCCAAGCCTAAAACCTCTGAGGACTGTTTATTGTTAATAGATTTATTTCTGCCGTGTGGTTAGCATCCAAACAATTAACGCCGAACAATATTAGGATCACATTTTAATAATGATAGATTGCAGCAAAAACCAAAAAACCCAAAAGAATTGATTGCTGCATGAATTAATTTTTATTAAATATACTATTGAATAAAAACAGAGCTAATTATCACTAGTAATATAAGGATGGAAGTCAAATCTGGTACTGTTGTGTTCTATTAATACGCATTATGGAAAACCAGGAGAAGTAGCTGCACACTTAAAGACTCAACCGAGGCCCAAAGCTGTACTGAGACACTGGCACTACTTCTGTATGTGCAGCTCAGTAAATACTGATCATACTGATCAATAAGGTCAGTCTACAAGCACTGCTGAGATCCATGCCTTCCTACTAACGCTTTATTTCCATTTCCTGTCCTTCAGGATACAGTGACATGGACATGGCAAGGCCCCAAAGCGTGAGTACTGAACATTTCAAAGCTTCATGTGCGCAAGAAGTCAAAAATAGAAGACGCAGACATCCCACAGATCTGAGATCGTTATCGCCACACCATCCAGACCCCGCCTCTCAGTGGGTTTAGCAAGCGTCACTGAAGCACTAAAGATATTTATCAGCGTTTCAGAACTGCAGCTCGTACCCACACACACATACGTATGTGAATAGCCTGGGTTATATATGTCTGTGTGTAGGTGGCACAGGCTAGCGTTAGCCTTAGCATGCCGTAGCCGTGTGAGTGGTTTATAGTAACAGCAGCAGGTAAAACAGTACTTCCTACAACCACCAAAGACAGAAGCTCAGTACAGCGTAAGGGCCACAAGTTCCCCCCAAGCTTATGATCAATCCAAGGCCTTTAAGTGGATTCGAGGGGAAGGACCGTGCCTGAAACCCTTCCTCCTTCCTGCCTCACTCCTAACTTCCGTTTCCCACAACTAAGCATTCTCGGCAGCTGCCATCCCCTCCCTGTTCCTCAGTCCAATGTCAAAGGAAGTTCAGAAGGAGGAGCCCTGCCTTCAAGCTCCAGCCCAAGTTCCCAGAGGCCTCTAGAAGCCCTCGATCAGTTTACTCTCCTGCTAACACCACACACTGGAGTCATCGTCTACGGTAGCGCAGAGGGAGTTTGCTCCCCCTGGGAGGCTGTGGACTAGATGTCAGGAACATGGCTGTGAGGACTGGACTGGATGTAGTCCCATTTAAGAGCATTCGAGAGGTCAGATACTGATTACTGTTAGATGATTCGTTCTGGATCACTCCAGAGAATGGGCCTTCACAGCCCAATGCTGGGAGCTTTCTATCCTTCTAGCTGGCACTGCCCATTGGGCACAGTGGCCTTATGCTCATGTAGGATTGATCCAGAGCACCCCATTCTGTTGGCAGGGCTTTCCTAGGTTTACGCAGGCTGTGTGTGCCCAGTTGCTGGATGTACAGAAATTCCCTAATTAGAGAAGGTGCCTGCATACATCCAGGCATCTCGTGCAGGAGGTAGCTAGCTTTCAGGGCACACTTAGACTGTGATGTTCTGGTTTTAGCGCTTCATTTGTAAGAGTCTAACCACATGCCACACACTGGGCTTTTCACCCAACCTCCTCCCCGTGCTAATCCATATTTGACATATACTGAGTCGTACTTGCGGACAACCTATTTCTGAGAACCGTGTCAACATTCTTTCCTCATTTAAGAAACTTCCTCATCTGTGGTTAGCTAATTGTCCGGCTCTGGTGCCAACGGCTGTGCTGTCTCAAACTCTAATGTGTCTGTGACATTCCACTAACATGACCGATCTCTCTACTGATTTTATAAAACAGGTTTTTCACTTTAACTTTTATGACTTCAAAATGCCGCTACCATCCCACTACTGCCTTCCCCCCTGAGAATGGGTAGTAGTATGTATATATATATATATATATACTATCAGCCCGTTGTATTATGGACAATATTATACTATAATATACATAATAATATTATATATAACATTATAATATTTATTATTGGCCCTTGATGAATGTAGACATTGGTAACATGGAGCTTGTGAGCCAACTAAAGATGATATAGAGTAATCTAAATAACCTGTGTATTGTGTACATGAACACAACCCTAATTAACTGGCAGTCTGGAATGTTAGACGGCTGCTTTAGAGTCTCCGGCCAGATATGGAGGCCACATTAGTCTTCTCATCCTATAAATGATTAATAAAATCTTTTATAAACATAAAATGAATAAAATCGAATTATAAAAGTAAAATTCATTAAAATGACCATAATTTACTTCACACAATTTCAATACTCGAAAAATTACAATTACAATATTTTACGATTTTTTTTTACGATATATTATACGATATTTTAAGTCGTTCGGTCCTAGTAGTGTATCAGGCCTTGACCAAGATATGGAACCAGAGCCAGTGTACTAGTTTCCCATTTCTCTTCATTGTGATGTTCTAATTTGCAGTGGGATGGTTTATTATCTATTTATTACACCTCACCTTTGATCTCCTCACCTGGACTGCTTTACAGGTGCTTGATTATGGCCAGCTCTAATATTCCAGGCACTGTGTGGACAGGTCACACCAAACAAGTCGCTTTACCTTTTCAGTCACATGACTACACAGATAGTATGCTGTGGGATTCATAGCTGGTCATATCATCTTCTTTGTCTCCCAAGTTATTCCCAGACAGGCTTCTTTTAATTCCTTGAAATTCCTTAACGAGTGTCATATGAACTCTAGTAGAACTGCAGTGAACATTCAGATCATCATTAAGCAGCTTCTTACACTGTAACCACATACCAACCTCGCCAGCCATGAATACACACCCACCGGCCACTACATTAGGTCTGCCTCCTTGTAGTTACATCCAGCTCCACTGACACTCTGTAGATGTACAGGTCCAGACTGTAGTCCATCTGTTTCTCTGTGTACTGTATTACCCTGTTCTTCAATGGTCAGGACCCCCACAGGACCACCACAGAGCAGGTATGATGTGGGTGGTGGGTCATTCTCAGCCCTGCAGTGACTCTGACGTGGTGGTGGGGTGTTAGTGTGTGTGGTGCTGGTGTGAGTGGATCAGACACAGCAGTGCTGCTGGAGTGTTGGGACACTGTGTCCACTCACTGTCCACTCTATTAGACACTCCTACCTTGCTGCTCCACCTTGTAGATGGACAGTCAGAGACGATAGCTCATCTGCTGCTGCACAGTGCAGTGTTGGTCATCCTCTAGTCCTTCATCAGTGGACACAGGGCGCTGCCCACAGGACACTGCCCCACAGGACGCTGCCCACAGGATGCTGCACACATGACGCTGCCCACAGGATGCCGCCCACAGGACGCTGTTGGCTGGATAGTGTTGGTTGGTGGACGATTCTCAGTCCAGCACTGACACTGAGGTGTCTGAACCACTCACACCAGCACCACACACACTAACACACCACCACCACGTCAGTGTCACTGCAGTGCTGAGAATGATCCACCACCCACATCATACCTGCTCTGTGGTGGTCCTGTGGGGGTCCTGACCATTGAAGAACAGGGTAATACAGTACACAGAGAAACAGATGGACTACAGTCTGGACCTGTACACCTACAGAGTGTCCTGTATGGTCAGTGGAGCTGATAACAGACAATGAGTGTAGAGACTAGAGGTGGCCGAGTGGTGTAGAGCTCTAAACGGTGAGAGAGCGAAGCAGAGTACACATAGTTCCTATTGGTCATATTTGAAATACTTTCTTATTGTTTACTTGTATGTATATTTTTTATAATGGTGTCCAGCTAACAGTTAAACCTGGCCCATTGCCCCTCTCTGGGGCTTTTATTTTGTAGGAGACGTTCTTTCACTTTTACATCATTTCCTGCCTAATGTTGACCCTAATTTAAATGCTGAGTAAGAATGAGAAGGTGGGCTAACGTCACTGCTGCTTCCTGTTGCAGGAAGACCCTGCTTCTTCGCACCCTGTGTCAGCTTTACACGACGGTGGAGATTGAGGTTAGCCACCTCCGGTGTTCTAGCTTCTGTTCTAGATTTTGTTTTTGCTTCTTGAAGCCTCTGAGCTGCACTTTCTAAAAGCTGTATCAGGCCGTTCAGGACAACCTGCCCCACCTGCTGTTACATAGCAGTGGGGCAGGTCACTTAAGTAAGTGTATATGACATCAGCGTGCTGCATAAGTAAGCAGTAGGTTTCATCACTTCTGCTAACAGTGATATGCAGTCAAATGCAGAAGTCTGAATGACCCTCTGGTCAAATGACATGTTGATTTTCATAGTAAAAGTAGGGTAAGGTAACACTTCCTGAAAAATTGGGTCTAATAAAAAATCTCTCTCTCCTTCTCTCTATAGTAAATATATTATATAATTTAACTTTTTTATTTTATTTTATTTTATTTCATTTTATTTATAAATACAATTTTGGGACAGAAGCATTTTTAATAAAATAAAATAATCTGTATGAATCATCAGCAATAATAATAATATAATATATAATAACTTATAAAATATAATAATTATAAATAATATATGTAATATTATATAATAATTATACTGAAATATAAGAAAATGGGCACTTATTTATAAATAAATGAAATAACAGTAAAAAAAAAAAAAAAAAAATATATATATATATATATATATATATATTTTTTTTTTTTTTTTTTTTTTTTACTGTTATTTCTTTATTTATTATTATTATATTATATAATTATTTAAATATAATTTATATAATTTAATTATATAAATATAATTTTATGTAATAAAAGTTGCCCAAAAGTTGTCACACTAAAACTGCATGTCCATTCAAGAGAGAGAATAATGAATATTGTTTAATAGGATGTAATGCTGTGCACTATATTAATTGCAGATGTCATATACTTCTATATATTTAATATTGCCACTACTCTGTACTCCAGTTTATCAAACTTCTATTATATTATGTGTTGGGTACCATGAAATTGTGAGGTATCCCGGTATATTTGCACCATATCGCCTACCTCACCTCCCCAACATTAGTTTTGTAGTGCAGGGTTATACACAGCGGCTGTGCCTCCATGCTGAAGTGTGCGCTTGTCTGTTTCAGTTTCTTCCTCCACATATTCCGACAGAAGACGAGCAGAAGAACCCCAATAAGTTTGCTCAGGCGGTGCGGAGCGTCATGGCTGAGTACGGAGCGCTGGTTTAACACTGAGTACAGCTCGGTACTGGACGTGTTCAGCAGCATGACTGAACTGATGGGTGTGTGTGTGTTGCCAGGTCACTGCGTCTCCCAATAACAGACCACACGTTTGAGGACTGTCGTCTGATGATCTCCGCGGGGGAGCTGACCCTACCCATGGAGGCGGGGCTAGTGGAGTTCACCAAGATCAGCAGGAAGCTTGAGTACTGAACACTACAGAGTTTTATAAGCAACATAATATGTGATATTTAAGTATTTAGAAATACTTCATGATATTTGACACATCAATATTAATTAACTAATAAACTAATTAACATTTAATTGGATAATGTATCATAAAGTACACTTGCATATCATCTGCATTGTGTATTGCCAAGCTTCTGTTGGTTCAGTGTTAAGAAATGCCCATTTGGTCGCATCACCCAACTCTAAATGAACTCTTGATTACAGTAGCCTATGAGTAATAAGAAGTCTACTTGGCATGCGTGCTGACCAGAAGAGCTCGGAGGCAGAAGCACTGAGCTGTGGTTATTAGATGCCTTGGTTACTGAACTGTCCCTGTTTCCGTGTCTCCCTCAGTCTGAAATGGGACAACGTGAAGAAGGAGCTGGAGAACTTTGCCACCATAGCATGCTCGTGCAAAGGAGGCCGAATCGGAATCCAGGAGTTTGCCAGCTTCCTCAAACTACCCATCAGCCCGGTCCTCCAGGAGCTCTTCGCTCTGTTTGACAGGGTGTGTTGCTCGGTGCTTGTGTAACCCACACCCAGTGTTGCTGCGTAGGTAGCCAACACCCAGTTCATTCACAGGTTCTGCTGGTGCCATGGAGCGAATAGCTCAACACGGCTAACAGAACAAGCTAACAGTCTCCACAGTCAACAGGGACTGCGACTGTGACGGACGACTGCAGACTCAGATTACCAGATCATTATCCAAATCCCTGAGTGGAGTCCCGCATAAGAGCACACGGTTGCAAATCAGGTGTTGTCTCAGGGACACCTGGTTCAACTGATCAAAGGCTTCATCAGTCGTGTCAGGTGTGACTGGGATCAAACACTGAAGCCGAGTTGCTCTCTGTCCCAAAGTGTAAAAATAAACATTTAGCAATAAACAGATCACAACTGAAACAAGAGTACAGTGTAGGTAATTAACACTAACGCAGGACATGCACTGTGTAACGACATAAATGAGACAATACGACACTGAAGACAATAAGGACGGTAGAGTGACGTGTGCGCTAGCAGAATTAGGATGTGGGATTAAGGTGGATATGGCAGGGCCAGTGTAAACATGTGCTGATTGACACATGGATTGTAACGAGCGCTGAGCTAAATCAAGGCCAGGTGTATTTAACAGGTTTGTAATCAGACACAGCAGCAACGAGGGCAGAGTCAGAGTGAAGAAACAGACGGGCGACGAAACCTGTCAATCAGAGCAGCTACAGTACATTTACATTTATGGCATTTAGCTTACGCTCTTATCCAGAGCGACTTATAAAGGTTAATGATTACAGGTGGGCCAGTGTGGTGTTGGGAGTCTTGCCCAAGGACTCTTATTGGTGTAGCTCAGCATAGTCACCCAGACTGGGATTCGAACCCCAGTCTCCCACACATAGTGGTGTTACCCACTGAGCTAGACCAACCACACAGAGTACCAACAGAGGAAACCAGAGAATCAGAACAAAATCAGAACCAGAGTAGCAAACCCGAGTACTCACAGAGAGAACCGCTCTAGATTAACAACAGGTGTGCCATCAGTACCCGGGAGACTCGGATCTAGAAAACGGAACAGGACTGGGCGATGGCGGACATGTGACGGTGACGTCATCAGGTGGTGGGTTATGGGAAATGGGGTGCGGGAGATTGATGGTGAGACGAGAGCAGCAGGTGTGATAAAACAGTAGTGCAGTGATTAATATATATATATATATAATTACTTATTAATTATTTCTCCAGTAAGTGGACGTACATCACTAAATAAAAACTCTGAGGATCCGCATTTACGGATGAGTGATGTCGTTTTGCTGAAAGGCACTCCTCCCTGAAGCTCTGTGTGTGTTCTGTAGGACGGCGATGGCACCATTGACTTCAGAGAGTATGTGATCGGAGTGACGGTGTTGTGTCGACCGGCTAACACAGAGGAGGTCATCCAGACAGCGTTCAAGGTGCGCATCTTTATTAACACACATGGACCTGAGCAGTGGGACTTTGTTCTCTAGAGCACAGTCAGATGCCTCTGGGAGGAAGTCTGAGGGGACACTGGTGATCTATAACTAATCGATTGATATTAGCATCTGACTTCACTATTGTGTTTATGGCTGAAAGCAATCAAATCCTCACTGACAAAAAGATACAAGTGTCTAGAAGTGGACGTATGAAGTGACTGAACTCCAGTTTAACGACGGCAGGTTATGAACCCTCGTTGTCGCTCAGTAAAAGTCCCTGGTTTGTTGTTTGTTTGTGTTTCTGTAGTGCAATCTCATGTTGTTGTTTATGTTATGCAAATCAGTCATATAGAGACTGATCAAATCTGCCTCTTCAGCTCTTTGACACAGATGAGGATAACAGCATCACACGGGAGGAGTTTGCCTGCCTGCTGCGCTCTGCTCTAGGTGTATGTGACCTCAACGTTTCCACACTCTTCAACGAGATCGATGCTGATGCATCGGGACACATCACTTACGGTACGTATACAGTTCACCTCAAAGCCCATACAGTACTAACAGACGTCTGCAGCTGATGTTGTGCCAGTATTAGGAGCTCTGGATCTAAGCAGATTTCTCCATGGGAAGACTTGCTGACATGTGCAGTGTCTATATACATGATATGGTCAAAAGTATTGGGACACCGTGTAATGATTGAACACAGGTGTGTGTTTTATTCAGTCCGATGCGCTTATTTCACATGGTCGCCATTTTGAAGCATCCTAGAGAAATATGCTAAGCAGAGCTGTTTAGATGAGGCTGAAAACTGAGCCGAGGTTTTGATGCTAGTTCGGAATGTTGTTGTGTAGCGAGCTACATATGCACTTCATCTAAGACCACAGTGTAACCACGTCTCGTTTTCCCAATGATTTCTGAGGTCACCTGTCGCCAGTGGTTTGCCAAGGCAGGCAGAGATATAGGACCTCATTTTCATGTAATGTCTCACAAGCTAACGTTAGCTAAGCTAGCAAATCATAACAAATGTGTTTTGTAACAATGACCTTGACCTATTATAAGTGTAGGGGTTACAATATAGTTCGAGGATGCACTGTTTACACATAAGAGCCAAAGCAGTACCCAACCATAAACTCATGCACACAAAAAAACCCACAATAGACCCTGTTTAACCTGCCCAAAAAAAAATTGCTTTATATATTTAAGTGTGTTGGCCAAAATATACACAATGTATAACAAACACAAACAGAACCCTCACACCATCACATTTTAACAATACCCCATGACCCTCTTCCCAGTTCCCCCAAAGTCCAAAAAATCCAAAATCCAAATGTTTTTTAAATCCTCAGCAATGCATTGCAAAACAACACAAAAACACAATAACCAGCTGGATATTACCGGCAACGGTAGGCCTATCCCCAAGCTTCATTCCGAATCCTGATGGATAATCCACTGATCTGAGAGCCATGTTCTGGAACATGCTTGGTCCGCCGGTCTGCCAGGTCATAGGTCAAGGTATACGGGGAAAACGTTGGTGGCTTTTGTTGTTTTATCCCTTTAATTTTCAAAACACACCAAACATTCCTCTTTCCTCTGCCGCCATCTTGTCTCTCCCCTTCCTCCTCTCCACCAGGAAATGCTACTGCTGTGGCTCCGCCCCTTCCATTTCCAGAAAGACTCTTAAAGTGACAGTGCTAGGATGGTTTAGCAAATAATTTTATTCAGGTCCCCTTTTTATCCGACCTTGAAGCAGGACTCGCTTATTTTAAATGGTAGCACACCGGAAGGTTTAACCTTGCAAGGCATTATAGGTTTTAAAGCCCTTTCTTTAAATTAATGTGCTATGAATGTATGTCTTCACAGTTTGTATGTAATAGAGCAAACATAGCGTTAGCTTATCCTGATCATAACCTCTAAGAGTTCTTAAGATTCATCTCTGAAATCAGACCACAGGTACTCTTCCAAGGGCTAGTAAGTAAGATAGCTCACCAGTTAGAACTTACCGGGAGCGTGCAGCCTTTGTTTACATGCTGTCAGCTGAAAGCCAGAAGGACAATACAACGCATCCATAGCTGACGGTCATCTGGCATAACCCAATCATTTGCTTATCAGCATGGAAATATCATTAAAGCCTGTAGAGACTATTATCAGGGTAAATATTGCTACGTTGGATCCGTTTATCTTGGCAATCCACTGGTAACGTGTGTCTGCACAGTTCTTACATCACTTCCGTAATTCCTTCCACCACAGCCTCGTTTTCACACAGGAAATGGTGTGAGTGGTGTTACTGAAAGGTGGAAGTGTATAGGAACCACAGCAGCTTAGACCATGAAGTGTCGGATCAGGTACAGAGTGGGGTCTCCAAGTGCTGAGGAGCATGGAGCGTAGAGGTCTCCAACGCTCTGCTGACTCAGTAACACTGGCACTAACACTGTGAGCTTCATGGCTTCATGGTTTCCATGGCTGAGCAGCTGCAGGCAAGCCTTACACCACCGAGCACAATGCAGAGCGTCAGATGGAGTGGTGTGAACTGCCGCCACTGGACTCTGGAGCTTCTCTACCTGGCAATCTGATGAAGGAGTCTGGGATTGAAGAATGCCAGGAGAAGGTTCCCTGCACTGTGCCGACTGTAAAGTTTGGTGGAGGAGGGATAATGTTGCTATGGGTTTGTATTTCCAGGGTGGTCCTAGAGCACCTTAGATCCAGTGGAGGGGAATCTTAATGCTGGGGTGTCATAAAAGCTCATGTAGGTGTATTGTGTCAGTGTTCCAACACTGTTAGGCCCTATCACAGGGCAGTTCACACTGGACAGTGGTAACAGTGGACGAAGATCCTGTGACAACCGATGGGAGTGATCTATGCCTAACCTTTGACATGCATGTTTAAGGTGCTAGGCTCCTGCAGATGGTGCTGCATGAGGATGATGGGGCTATAAACCCCTGTGGGGTGTGAGTGACGGGATCCATAGATTGGGAAGAGGTGCTACAGTGCAGGGAGTGTCTCGTTCCATGTGTGGAAAATGGCTCCAGAGCAGATGTTAATGATTGGCTAAAAGGAGGGACTGCATGTGGGCGTGGCCAAAGACCATAGTGTGAAGGAAGTAGCTGAATCTGCAGGTGTATGGAAGCGTACGGTCATACGGGTCTACCAGCAGTGGATACAATCCCAGTCTACAGGGAATTCTCCTCGGAACTGTGCCAGGGAAGGCATCCACCACATCTGGACCAACTGACCAAGTCTTTGATGTAGGAGTGTCTAAACACTGGTGTGGCTACATCCAGAAACTTCAGTACATGCCCAATCCAGTTCCAGCTGTTGTTGGTGCTGGTGGAGGTGCTACACAGTTTTAGGCACGGTTCAGTCACAGGGGGGCGCAGTTTTGGTCTGGTGAGCTTATGATGTGGGTCCTGTGTTCCTGTGGTCTTAGCACTCATACACAGTTCACCTTATTGTTTGTTATGGATTATTATAAACTCTACGTAATCCTTTCCTCTGTTTCCTGTTGCAGATGAGTTCCGCTCCTTTGCGCTCACCCACCCTGAATACGCTAAACTCTTCACCACATACATCGAGCTCCAGCGCTTCCAGGGCCTCCAAGGACAGGGGCCAGATTTGGACAACTTCTCCCAGTGCTGTACCACCGCCTCCCCCAACGACCATCAGGAAGACAGCAGCTCGGACAAGAAGGACGATTAGGTGGCCATGCTTGCACATCTGAGAGCTGAGTAGAAAATCACTGGAGAACTCACAGCAGAACCTGAACAACTATTAGGAGTCTGCTGAGCTGTCATTGCTTTCATACCCACCCTGCCTTTGCCCTGGATGAAATTCCACATTGTCATCAACACGTGCCTTAGATGTATACGGTGGAAGCGCTTTGCCCTGGACCTGTGCAGCATTTCTCCAAGCCTGCAGATCTCCTTTACATACACTTCAGCAAATCTGGGTTGAGCCGCACCCACCTGGTGTTCACATACAGTCTTTGGATGCTGCTCCCGGCGTCAGCGGTTCTGTTCACAGCTCTCAGTAGCATCTGTGTTCTGTGCTCTGATTATGGCAGGAGGCTTCTCTCTATAGTACTAAAGCAATTAGCAAAGCTTTAATTAAAACCCTGCACAGGCAAACTCCCCCGAACACAGTGAGTCTGAACCATTAGACTAGGAAATGGTAGAAAGACGCTGCTGAGGAGCGTGTGACACATGCTACCCCTTTGTCAATTGACCCTTCGCAGAATTTGACGAAAGACCCCCTTGCTTTAGTTGCATTGTCATTTGCGCCAAACCTTCTAGCTTAGGTACGGTGACTAGACGTCCTCGTATTCCAGAGACAGTCCACATTTGGACCACCGGGACAGTCAAGTGCATCCACAGCATCACCACTAATGTCTTTTTAGGACCCAGGGGCTAAAAGCTGTGGTGGAGTTACAGGACTCCAATCTCAAAATAGGATATCACTGTTTAGCACCCATGTGACATAGAGCAGGGTTTCTCAACATGTGGGCCGCGGACCACCATCAGTCATGAACCACTGTGGTTAGTGTAGCTTAGTGGATAACATCATGAGCCACCACCACATGTGGGAGACTGGGGTTTGCATCCCAGTCTGGGTGACTATGCTGTGCTACACCAGTAAGAGTCCCTGGGCAAGACTCCTAACGCTACACTGGCCCACCTGTAATACGACTAACCTTGTAAGTCGCTCTGGATAGGACCTCTTTACCTCTATAGTAGTCCTTGGAACGGAAACGCCATATATAACCATAATACATAAAGTAAATCAATCTTAATATATTAATGTACACATGCACAAATCTAAACATCCCAGAAGCAGCAGGCTAATTAAACATCTTCAGTTTTAGACAACATAGCCGCTGGCTAGCCCGGTTTACTGGGGTGGGTTCACAGCTCCCTTGTCTGAATTGGGACATATCATGATTTGTCTTTGAGCAGATTTATTGTAATAACTGTGTTATTAAAGTTGATATTAGTTTTCTGGTGGGCCTATAAGCTTGGTAGTTACTATCTGGTGGGCCTGAGGGCAGAAAATGTTGAGAACCCCTGACATAAGGCATATGTGGATAGCAGTGTCTCTGTCTCTCCAGGACTGGAGCTCATAGCAAGGGTTTGAGACCCAACTGGGGTATCTGGGGTCCTTGGGTGGTTTGCCCCTAGGGGAGTGTGTGTGTGTGTGTGTGTCTGAGCATCTGCCCTATGATGGACTGGTGGCCTATCTAGGGTGTTTCCTGCCCTCCCTCCCATAAGCACTGGGATAAGCTACAGCAGCCCCTGCGACCCACCATGGTGGGCTGCTGCATGAATTTGTGACAAGGTTTACAAAGTTACTTAGTTAGCACCCACTTTTATCAGTCGGCCATCAGCAAAGTCTATTACTGTATAACAATTATCATAATCAAAATACATAAAACTGAACATGTTTCTCCTTTTTATTAAATCATAAATAAAGTTTTGAATTTTTAATGATATATTGACCAGCAAACCTGCCATGCAATGAACTGGCAGCCTGTGCGGGGTGTTTCCTGACTTTTGCCCAGTGAGCTCTTAGATAGCTGCCCACACCTGCAGGGCTATAGCAGCCCTCCATCACTCAGAAGGATAAGGGAAGATGAATGAATGAATGAACGAATGAACGAATGAATGATTGAATGAATGAATGACCACCAAACTGGAAACATCCCCAGTTTCACTTCAGAGAAAGTCACCTTAAGCTCAGACCATCTGGTAGCATTAATAACACGTGTTATTATTAGCATTCAAGAGAATAAGGCATCAGCAACAGGCTTCGGTATGAGCTAATGCTAATGCTAAGGCCAACACAGCAGCTAAACAGTGCACTGTTTTAAGCTGTGAACTCAGAGTCTATCAGCTGATATACATCCAACACAACACAAAATATATATATTTACATTATATACACCACTATAGCACCTTTTCTCCAAATATACAGTTTGTATAACTGTAATAGATGGACAGGTGGCCTATGCAGGGTCTTTCCTGCCTTCCACACGTTAAACACTGGGTTCCAGACTCCAGTACTGGCTCTAGTACCCCGCTATAACCCAGACAGATCCACAGCTTGGTAGGAAATTGGTTGGCATTTCCATATATGCAGTTTATAAGTAAAGGTATAGATGAGCTGGATTCAAAGTTTGAACTGACTCTCCATGTAGACATACGCGGCTCACTAGACCAAAAACGTACATTACAGGTTCTGGATGTAGCCACATCAATGTTCAGACTCTCTTCCATCAAAGAACTGGTCAGTTGGTTCCAGATTTGGTGGAGGCCTTCCCTGGCACAGTTCCGAGGAGAATTCCCTGTAGACTGGGATTTTATCCACTGCTGGTAGACCCATATGACCGTACGCTTCCATACACCTGCAGATTCAGCTACTTCCTCCACACTATGGTTTTTGGCCACGCCCACATGCAGTCCCTCCTTTTAGCCAATCATTAACATCTGCTCTGGAGCCATTTTCCACACATGTATGGTATGGATCCCATCACTCACACCCCACAGGGGTTTATAGCCCCATCATCATGCAGCAGTGCCATCTGGAGGAGCCTGAAGGTACTACCACCTTAAACACACAAGGTGATACATTTCTGTCCATTTAATGCCAGACCAGAGCAAGATCATCGCCCTGTGATGCCCGTACAGGATTGTCTGAACTGTGTAACCAATTGCCAAACTTTCTATCACTTTGGAAGGTCCAGCAGCTAAAGCAGGCCAATTACAGAATGCTGTGCCGGAAATAAGAGCACCCTTTTTAAAGATGGCAGCTAGATGCACTGTGGCCCAGGGGAAGATGCTGATATGCATGCTGTTTTTCTTTCCCTCTGTTGCCTTCTCTTTCTTTCTCTCTGCTCAGGGACTCTGGTGCAGAAAGTTTTCAATAATCAAAGAGTTTTTTGCTCGGCATCTGTTTGTATTTGCATTTCTATTGAGAAGAGAGGTTGCTGAGTTAGCGCTCTGTCCCTGTTGCTTGTTTAGTCTAATGCTCAGCCAGCGGCTGAAAATAGGCCAATTTGTGAGCAAACAGGCAACACAACATCCACGGCGGCGTGCGCCAGGGGTGGGGTCGTCCCGCTGCATTGCAGGTTGCAATTAGGGCTGGTTTTTGTTAACACAGCACTGTGCTTTTCTATTGCAATAAAAATACACTGAATTTTAACGAGCTTTTTTATAGTGTCTTTTATGTTACACTGTTTGAACATTTGTTCTGGGAAAATTTCCCACAGTAGAGAACTTATCGGGAGAGAGACGCTATGGGAAATAGCTGAGCCAACGAGGAAACAGCAGCGCTCATGTACTGCGGCCTTCCACCAGGTGACAGCAGAGCACCACTCTCGAGGCAGCACCATTGGCTGAAGACTGTGGGAGCGGCACTGGGTCTATCACACCAGGGAGCGTTTAATGTGCTATGTTTTTGGTTCTGTGTAGTTCGACTGTGTGGGTCGGGGAAGGGGCAGGGGGTGTTTGATCACAACTGCCCCTCATACAGCCCTAAAGGTCACTGCAGGGTGCGCAGAGGTCAAAGGGGGTGACCTTCAAATACAAACAGATGCTCCCAGTGCTGTCAGCTCCTATTGAGCAAAGCCAAACATGAAGCATTGTTGCCACTCCTATTGTCAGCACACAGCTAAAGCTGAAAGCACCACCGTAAATATAATACAGCACTATAGCCTGTGGGCCAGCACCTTTACAGGGCGGAGCATGGGAACCCCTGGAGCTCTAGGGTTAAAACGCCACTGATGTTCGGCAGGTACTAGAAATGATCAGGTACTGTACAACAGCCTTACAGCGGCCGGTAAAACAGATTCCGGCTATATAGCTGGACAGTAAGGGTGTTTGTGGTTTCAATCAACAGCTTATAATCATCTAATCAATACAGAAATATATAATATAATAATATAATATTTACAGTGTCGATACACTGCAGGTTAACTGTTCAGGTATGAGTCTAAAGTAGGTTTCAAATGAGGACTTTTCTGACTTTGTGTTGTATTTCATGTATTTCAGAATAAAATGAAGACAAAACTAAGACACTGCCGTCATTTCAGAACCACTGTAGGCACCAAAAAAAAAAATCCTAAAAGGTCATTTTACAGAAGAAGGTAAAATCTTCTAAACCTAATGGAAGTTAATGGATTATAAAATGTAAAATTACATAATATTATTATTAAATAATACTGAATATAATATTTATTTACAATAAAAATGCTCCACATAAATAAAGTTGTAAATGATATTTTTTTATTTGTTGATTAGTTTGTTTGTTAAGAGCATTTTTGTTGATGGTTTTTGATTTAAAAGATAAATAAATATGCATAAATAGATTTTTACAAAACAACTACAACCCACTAATGAATAATTTACTCCAATTGTATGTATGAGAGAAGACGTCTTTTATCAGACCTATTAGACCTAGTATTGTGTTTATTAGCAAAAATCAGTTTTGCACTGTATATGCACAGAAGATCATAAACACACGTTTTAATCTGTAATGTGCTGGTGGTCAGTCTGTCGGTCTAGTTAAGCAGTCTGTAATGTGCTGGTGGTCAGTCTGTGCAGTTAAACAGTCTGTAATGTGCTGGTGGTCAGTCTGTGCAGTTAAACAGTCTGTAATGTGCTGGTGGTCAGTCTGTGCAGTTAAGTAGTCTGTAATGTTCTAGCGGTCAGTCTGTGCAGTTAAGTAGTCTGTAATGTTCTGGTGGTCAGTCTGTGCAGTTAAGCGGTCTGTAATGTGCTGGTGGTCAGTCTGTGCAGTTAAGCAGTCTGTAATGTGCTGGTGGTCAGTCTGTGCAGTTAAGTAGTCTGTAATGTTCTAGCGGTCAGTCTGTGCAGTTAAGTAGTCTGTAATGTTCTGGTGGTCAGTCTGTGCAGTTAAGCGGTCTGTAATGTGCTGGTGGTCAGTCTGTGCAGTTAAGTAGTCTGTAATGTTCTAGCGGTCAGTCTGTGCAGTTAAGCAGTCTGTAATGTTCTGGTGGTCAGTCTGTGCAGTTAAGCGGTCTGTAATGTGCTGGTGGTCAGTCTGTGCAGTTAAGCGGTCTGTAATGTGCTGGTGGTCAGTCTGTGCAGTTAAGTAGTCTGTAATGTTCTAGCGGTCAGTCTGTGCAGTTAAGCAGTCTGTAATGTTCTGGTGGTCAGTCTGTGCAGTTAAGCGGTCTGTAATGTGCTGGTGGTCAGTCTGTGCAGTTAAGTGGTCTGTAATGTTCTGGTGGTCAGTCTATACAGTCATGATCTGTAAAAAGTTCAGCAGTCTTAACTTCGTACCAGCCAGACACACTGAAACAGACACACTGACTGAGGGAGCATGTAGTGGGTGTGACGAGCATCGCTCTCTGTACACTATCAGCGCTCGGGGTCGACGGTGATGATGGCGATGTCCTACAGGAGACGGATGTTCCGCTCTTGTTAGGCCCAGCTGGATGAAGGATGGAGCGGCGCTCACTTCATTAGGGCCCTGCTGTTCTGCACGCTGTGATTAGCAGCTGCGATTTGCACCCTCAATTTGTTTTAACCTTTTCAGACGAGAGGAGCCCATTTCATTTTAATCACAATTGATGAGATGGCATGGGATCAATTAAGTAACATTGTTGCCCCCCCCCTCTCTCCCTCTCTTCCCCACTCTTAACTTCTCCTGATATTGCTGTATCCATTTCGCTGCAGCCCCAGGTCGAGTCTGCCCAGTCAAATCGTAGACAATCAATGTCACTAATCGGGTTTTATTTGTACCACCCGTACGAGCGTTTGGCTATCAGGGCTTCAGAAAGTCGCCGTCTGCCGACACAGATGAAGGAGGGACTGATCAGATGCTCGTCTGAGAAAGGTCAGCGCTGATGAGCCGGACGTCTAATTGACAGCTTGCGAAACTGCTGCAGAACAGGCACCAAAGGCTCCGTGGGCTCCAGCAGGGATGGTGCACGCAGCCAAGGCCTCTGAGGGATTCTGCATCCAGGTTTTCCTGTTATGTGTCATATGTAGTTTATGTTTTGCTTTATGCACAACCCTGCTATTGAGACTATGCTCCAACCTCCAGTCTGTTTCCTCTCTCTCTCTCACCTCTAGGGTCATATATGCTCTCTCTCTCACTCTCTGTATGTTAAACGATGCACTGAAGCCCATTCCCAACTCTTTCCAGTGCCTGTGAGCCTCATTGTGTTCCATCTATGTTCAGCTGCAGTGCATCCACCCTTTCCCGCTATGCCAGCTTCCTTTCTCTTCATAAGACTGGCATGTAGCTTGTGCCAGGATGTTCTTCCTCACCTCCAAAGTTCAGTCTTAGAAGTTGTTTGCATGTTCCGCTTCTCAGGATGCACGTAATCCCAAACATGTTCAACGATGCTGAGGTCTTGGTGGGTATACCTAATAAACTGGCAATGCCATGTCTGTTCATGCCGATGTGTCACATTGTCACATAAGTGCGTGTATGTGTGTGGGGGCTGGTTTGTCGAGCTATGGGTGCCATACCACAAAATATACTTTGAAGTCTCACACGGCTTCCCTAACCTCACCCCTCTGGAACACAACCTGCACTTGCCTTTGATCTGAGGAAAAAGCCTCGGCCTTGGCCATCTGGGACAAAAGGCGTAGCGGCACCTCCAAGACGGCGAGACATAAACGCGCACCGCCCTTCCTCGGAACCGCTGGACGACACCGTGTTGATTTGTTCAGTCCCATTCTTCTAGGGAGGAAAGATTTCCCATAATATCCGATTTCAAAGCAGGAGATCCAGGTAGGCCAGAAAACAGCTGGGGAAAGTCTAATTTCACACTTTGTGTGCGCTCTCAGTTCGCGTCTCTCCGGATGTGGGTAAGGGCTGATTGATTTGCCTCCAGGTTTCCTGGATCAAAGTACAAGCGCAAGTCATCGAAGATGCTGTAGGCCGCCACTCAGGCGAAGATGAAGCCTTAGATCCCTGAAGGCGTCACATGAGAAGGGCTCCTGATAACGCTGAAGATTTCGAATCAGTTTCGGCTCGTTTCAGTTGAAGTTTGCCGACTTAGCTCACACAGCGACCTGATTCACGACTTGACTCAAACTCACACTCCACTGACCTGTGACTTCACCCGCAGCTTCAGTCAGGCTTGTGAATAGATTCAGACGTGCACTCAGCTGACTCATTATTCGACTCGATTCGTGTTTTGACTCACACTTGCGATTGACTGATTTGTGACTTGACTCATACTCACACTCAGTTGACTCATGACTGGGACTCCAGAGAAGACTCAGACTTAGCTAACTCACAACTTGCCTCAGACGTGTACCTAGCTGACTCATTTCTTGATTCAGTTTTGTACTTAGCTGACTCATTACTTGACTTAGATTCATGCTTAACTGATTCGTGACTCAAATCACACCTGCGATTGACCATTTGTGACTTGACTCATACTCACACTCAACTGACTCAAAACTGGGACTTCAGAGAAGACTCAAACTCGTGCTTAACTGACTGACTAGCTGACTAATTTCTTGATTCAGTTTTGTACTTAGCTGACTCATGACTTGATTCGGTCTTGTGCCTAGCTGACTCATTACTTGACTCATTAATGCTTAACTGACTCGTGGCTCGCATCACACTTGTGATTAACTGATATGTCCATCGACATAGCACTGCACTTAGCTGACTCATGACTAGACTCAGATTTATACTTAACTGATTTGGAACCTGACTCACATGACTTAGCTGACTCATGACTCAACCCAGATTCACACTCAACTGACTCACAACTGGGACTCGTGAGAAGACATGCAATTAGCTGACTCATGACTCGCCTTAGATTTGTGCTTACCTGATTCATGACTTGACTCACACTTGTGATTAACTGATTTGGATTTGATTTGTGACTGACCTGACTCCAGACTTTCAAACCATGAAAACAGCAGCACTGTGGTGGCAGAGCAGGAGAAGAAGTTCTCTATTCCGAGCACAGCAGCGGGGAATAACCGGCACCAGCGCTGGGGAATGGCCCAACACACCGTACGGACACACCTCTAAATAAGAACTTTAGATTTATTCCTCATTTAAAGTCTTACTCGGAGTCCGGCGCGTTCAGCAGACTCTGCATGGGGGACACAGTTGGGCCCCAGTTACCAGATGCAACCACCCACCCTGTATCTGCTATTTCCATGATAACCGTGTACGTTGGGGGGATTGATTAACAGACAGACTCAGATAATCCAACTTTGTAGTCTGGCAAACAACAGTGTCTGAACAAACAGCACATCGGCTGTAAGGTTAAGCAAGTAGCCCTTTCAGACCGCCCTGTGGCGTAACAGTGCTGAGTGTACGTTCC
The DNA here is from genome assembly GCA_024036415.1 of Prochilodus magdalenae. Taxonomy (NCBI): domain Eukaryota; kingdom Metazoa; phylum Chordata; class Actinopteri; order Characiformes; family Prochilodontidae; genus Prochilodus; species Prochilodus magdalenae. The sequence goes on along the minus strand of JAMWET010005949.1, from coordinate 119,515 downwards.
TGCTGGGTGTACGTCGTCATTAATCCAGTTTGCCTTCATTTCCTCTGATGTTTAAATGGATGTTTGTGTAAGTAACTGTGTACGTGTGAGGTTTTGAGACAGAGAGTCTATAGGTCTGCTACACACGCCCTGTCATACAAGCTAGCGTACTGTTATTTGTCAAGTCAACATTTATTTCTATAGCGCTTTTTACAACAGATGTATCACAAAGCAGCTTTACAAAAAATCTGGTCCAAGACAGCACAGGGAAGGAGAGTATAGTGTCTGATTAGTCTCTAATTATGTTGGTGGGTCGTAAGATGGGTCAGCAGGACGCAGGCCAAGCCTCCACAGTGCAGGACAGCCAGGAGCTGCGTGGGGGTTAAAGGCATCAGTGGCTCCCAGGCAGAGCAGATGTAGTACCAGCATCAGTCCGCACAGGATGGGCAGCAGTTCAGCTCAGACAGAGAGATCAGACAGACTGTTAGCTCTGACAGACCTGAACACACTGTACGGTGTTAACAGAGTGCAGCAGTGACTCCGGCAGGCCTGGCTCCTACAGCAGGCTGGGCTATTTGTGATCTGCTGCTCATGCATTTGGATGCTGGATGTGACGCGTCATACTGAACCACATGTGTTTATAGATCGGGGATGATTTGGTCCAGTGGGCCACGCTGACGTGTTCAGATTGACGTTCAGTGTGTGACTCAGCTGCAGTGCACTGAGAGACAACCCTCATTTATAACTGTTTATATGGTGTTGATGGACACTGTTGTCCCCGGTATCTGGGATGGGACGGGGTGGGGGGTGTGGTCCAGTTGCATCTCAGTGTGCCTGACTGACACCTCCTCATGGATGACAGCTAGCCACCTTAAGCTCAGTCCCAGCATGACTCATGCTCATCCCCAGCACTACAGGTCCTCACAGTGACCTTGCTATCTCATTCAGGAGCTCCTTGGTCACCCCGACTGAGGATGCATGAAGCCTCGGTGTGATTCTGGATGACCAGTTATCATTTCCCCCTGTACGGCATCCGGAGGATTCGACCCTTGCTCTTTCAGGAGACCGCCCAGTGCTAGTCCAGTCTCTTGTCATTTCAGGGCTTGACTACTGCAACTCGCTCCTGGCTGCTTTATTCAGGCCCTGGCAACCGGCTTACTGTAGCTAGCTGCCCATATCCGAGGTCTACAAAGCCGAGAAAGGACCAGCCCCTCGCTACCTTATGGTAATGGATAAGAGTCAGCCTCTACCTCAAGCTCTTCCAGCTTCTGGTACAGCTTGAAAAGCATCCAGACCCTTCTCTGTCCTGGAGCCCAGGTGGTGGTGGGATGAACTCCCACTGGTTGTCTGAGTCTCTCGTGGTCTTCAAGCGCAGACTGAAGACCGTCTCTGTAGTAGTATATACTGAAATGCTTTGTTTTGGCACGTATACTGGGAACGTTTCTTCCCTCTGGGTTGGGGTTGCCAGGTAGTGCTCTTACTCTGTACTCTTCTTCCTAAGTATCAGCACTGGCCCTTGTTCGGGCAGCGTATGAGCTCAAGGCGAGTTTTAGACTCTGAGTCTCGGTCCCTGAAGTGTATATGTGGTGTATCAGGATATGGACCGGTTCTGACTCTCATCAGTTGGAGCTGTACGACTGTAGAGTCTTTGAGATCACCAACACCACACATTTAGAGGGGCGTGTCTAAACTTACTGTATGCTAATTTATTTTGACTAAGGAAACCAAAAACAATGTATAACTTGACTACAGGTGTTTAAATATACAACCTGACCATATCTTAGGACGAGTTCCTAGTGTTAGTGTTCAGGTGACAGACCACCTGGGACGTGCCACCTGCCCTGCTTGTGCAGATCTCTTATTGTGATGGGCAGAAATGCAATTAGGTAATCTAAAAACACATCAATTAATTAATCCAATTAAATAATTAGGTTACACGTTCAGCCCTGGCCTGGTTCACACATTAGTGACTTGGTGGGTGACGCTGGACTCTGTGCCCTAAGGCTGACCAGCACCTGGCTTTTGTGTCCTCGGGTCTATCCCCCTGAGAGGACCTGCTCTCAAGCCTCCTCCTCCTTCTTTCATTTTCTTTCTCCTTTATCTCCCTCACTCTATCGCTCTCCCTTTGAAGAACTGCAAAGTACACAGGTCTGGAAGTGGAGGCCTGATTGACTCAGGTTGTCCAGAAGAGTGAAACCGTTTTGCTAGAGCAAACAGAGTGCGAGACCATGTGACGCATTTAGAAAGCATGTGCTGGAGAAACGGCATATACCCATGACGCACCTTGGACCACAGGCTTTGTTTAACGTTGAAGCATACACGGCAGGAATGGCTGGAACTCGTCCAACAGGGAAGCCGCAAGATTTGCATAGCGAGCGCTGTGGAAGCTGACTGGAACCCACAGCTCGAACGGGCTTCTTGCAATGCCACAGTCAAACATACCAAGCAGTCCAGTAAGATAAGAACCCAGCACCTCACTCTGCTGCACAATGAAACATCTGTGATGCCATTCATCAACTACATACAAGACACTGACCGTGCTTCCTGGCCTGTTTGATCCTGCACACTACTCCTAGCAGTATGCAGGATCAAATAGGCCAGCCAGCATGGAGGGAAGGGCTAGGACTCAGGATCCGAGTGGCCAGAGTGGATCAGACACAGCAGTGCTGCTGGAGTGTTTAGACACTGTGTCCACTCACTGTCCACTCTATTAGACACTCCTACCTTGCTGCTCCACCTTGTAGATGGACAGTCAGAGACGATAGCTCATCTGCTGCTGCTGCACAGTGCAGTGTTGGTCATCCTCTAGTCCTTCACCAGTGGGCACAGGACGCTGCCCCACAGGACGCTGCCCACAGGACACTGCCCCACAGGACGCTGCTCACAGGACGCTGCCCACAGGACGCTGCCCACAGGACGCTGCCCACAAGACGCTGCCCCACAGGACACTGCCCACCGGACGTTGCCCCACAGGACGCTGCTCACAGGACACTGCCCACAAGACGCTGCCCCACAGGACGCTGCCCCACAGGACGCTGCCCCACAAGACACTGCCCACAAGACGATGCCCACAGGACGCTGCCCCACAAGACGCTGCCCACAGGATGCTGCCCCACAGGACGCTGCCCACACGACGCTGCCCCACAAGGCGCTGCCCACAAGATGATGCCCACAGGACGCTGCCCAAAGGACGCTGCCCCACAAAACGCTGCCCCACAAGACGCTGCCCCACAAGACGCTGCCCACAGGATGCTGCCCCACAGGACGCTGCGCCACAAGCCGCTGCCCCACAGGACGCTGCCCCACAAGACGATGCCCACAAGACGCTGCCCCATAGGACGCTGCCCCACAGGACGCTGCCCACAAGACGCTGCCCACAGGACGCTGCCCAAAGGAAGCTGCCCCACAGGACGCTGCGCCACAAGACGCTGCCCCACAAGACACTGCCCACAAGACGATGCCCACAGGACGCTGCCCCACAAGACGCTGCCCCACAAGACACTGCCCACAAGACGCTGCCCCACAGGACGCTGCCCCACAAGACGCTGCCCACAGGATGCTGCCCCACAGGACGCTGCCCCACAGGACGCTGCCCACAGGACACTGCCCCACAAGGCGCTGCCCACAAGATGATGCCCACAGGATGCTGCCCGACAGGACGCTGCGCCACAAGACGCTGCCCACAAGACGCTGCCCACAGGATGCTGCCCCACAGGACGCTGCGCCACGAGACTTTTCTACACTGTTATTTACGATGCTCTAGATTTTGCCCCACAAGACGCTGCCCACAATTGTTGCCCACAGGATTTGCCCCACAGGACGCTGCGCCACAAGTGCCCCACAAGACACTGGGACGATGCCCAGGACGCTGCCCCACAAGCGACCTGCCCAAAGGACCCCCACAGGATGCTGCCCACAGGATGCTGCCCACAGGACGCTGCTGGGTGGATAGAGGACTTTTCTAATGTTATTTAACTCTAGATTTTAGGTCTTTATTTAATTTTAATTGTTTTCAATATTTGTGAGCACTGGGATAGGCTCCAGCACCCGCCAAAAAATAATACGTTTTAGGATTTTAAGAATTTAGGAAGCCAAATTGTCTCACCATATTCGTAGCCAGGTGGGTTGGTGTTGGGAATAATTCTTAAAATAAGCCCAATTAAAAACCAGTAATAAATGTACAGAAGCAAATTAAATATTATTAAAATCAGCTTAAATGAATATTTTAAGATATATAAACTAGATAAGACGATTTTACTTGACAAGGCGTAGTGTTCTTGCAGCTTATAGATCTGTAACTAAGCTAGCAGCCAGGATTGGTTGGCGTCACAGGGATTCCCACTTGGAGTATGGCATCATAATGATGAACGGAAACACGAAAACAGCGAGTAGTGGTGACCTTTGTCGGGCGGATGAGGCTGATGGATGCGGAGCTGCGCTAGAGAAGGCCACAGCATATATTCCAATCCAGGTTTAAAGCCAGAGTGCCCATTTAACTCCTGGCAACAGGTTGTTCAGCAATGCACAGAACATGACGTCCACAGAACCGTCCTTTTAGTCCATCCACCGCAGCGCACACCGGAGACATCGCTTCGGAATGTGTTTACCGTCTGAGCTCCATCAGCTTTTCGGTAGATAAGGCCGTGTCTGAGAAACCGCTCTAGTTCTTATGTAACCGGCCTTCCGTTTATATCCCTGTACCAGCACGGCATTCGACACAGCGCAGCTCACCAGATGGGTGACGGAGGGCGATCCGAGAGTAGGGTACTTTACGCCGAAGTGCAAGGACATCTTGTTTGTTTGTTTGTCCGAGACCCTCGTTGGGGTCACCTTCTCCCCTTTGGTCCTGAAATAGCGGGGCCAGATTCCAACTTCCACTTCCAGAGAGGAAAGAGGGGCTTTAATGAGTGCATAAATCAGCTTGTGTAACCAGGTTCCTTACTTTCATTATCTAATCTTTGCCGGAGTATCAACAAAAGCTCCCCAAAACAGGCCTGTAAAGGTTTCATAAAAGAAGCACTGGAAAGCTTTAAAGGGACATTCATTGACTTTAATGGGATGAACTGATCACCCATATCTAATAGAAATCCTAGCCTTTGGCTAAAGCTGCCCGAGATCGGATTACACATGGAACACAATGCTTTTACCGCTTCTTAGAAACCAGGTAATTGAATCTATGCAGAAGACGAGAGGAGAAACAGACAATTAGAGGGAGGAATAAAACATTTTCAGAAGGTCTTATTTACTCGTTTATTTATCTTTCCCAAACTTTCGCTGGGAATATGGAGATGGGCGCAAAGGCAGCATCCCGCCGATGGTCTGTCCGTGCCCGGAGAGGGTGTCCTCCCGCAGTAACACACCTGGTTCGGTGAGGGAAGGACCTGATCATTAGTTAAGGATGTGAATCAGGTGCAGGGAAACCACCGAGCCGCAGAGTGCAGGACGTATAAGGCACCGGCGTCAGCTTCGATTCAGGGTCAGCTCCAGTGAGTGCTCTTATCTCAGCACCTGGGTTTCACCTGGTGGAGCTAGCACTAATCTCCAACACAATCAAACTGATACCACTGATGGAGGGAGAAGCAAGAAGGAGATGATGAAGATCAATATGATGATGATGATGATGAAGACAGAGGCAATGAGGAAGATAAAGGAAGAGGATGATCATTACAAGAATGATGATGAGGAGGAAGATGAGAAAGATGGTGATTGAAAAAGATGATGAAGATGAAGATGGTAGAAGAAGACAAGGAGGAGGAAGAAGGTGAAGATGATTCTTATGATGATGATGATGATGATGATGATGAAGATGGAGAACGAGACAATAAAGGACATGAAGAACCTGATCATTGTAATCATGACGATGGTGATGAAGATGATGATGTTATCATGATAAAAAAAAGATAAAGATGAAGATGGTAGAAGAAGGAGATGATGAAGATCAATATGATGATGATGAAGATGATGGTGATGAAGATGATGATGATGTTGAATATGATGATGATGAAGATGATGATGGTGATGAAGATGATGGTGATGAAGATGATGATTATGGTGAAGATGATGATGATGATGATGATGATGATGATGGAGAAGAAGAATGAAGCAATTAAGACTCTAAAGAAAAGTATGATAATGATGATAATGTTATGATGATGATGAAGATGATGGTGATGAAGATGATTATGATGATGATGATGAAGAAGAAGATAAAGATGGTAGAAGAAGAAGGAGATGATGATGATGAAGATGATGATGAAGATGAAGATGATGATGATGATGTTATGATGATGATGAAGATGATGAAGATGATTATGATGATGAAGAAGAAGAAGAAGGAGATGATGATAAAGATGAAGATGATGATGATGATGATGATGATGATGAAGAAGAAGAAGGAGATGATAATAAAGATGAAGATGGTAGAAGAAGGAGATGATGAAGATCAATATGATGATGATGATGAAGAAAAGCATCCCTCATACTGAGATATAATACATCACGTGGAAGAGGAGGATGTGGGTTTCCATCCTCCCAGCTCGCGCTGCCTCTGGCTCCAAGGGAGGGGACACTTAAACTTGGATGAGGTTGGGCAGGCGCTCATTCGCATCCGGAGCGCAGCAGCAGCCGGCCATGTCCGAACCCTCTGAGTACGAGCCGCACTCAAACTTCCGCTGAGAGTGTCTGTGAACCGCAGCAGCAGCGGCAGCAGCAGAGCAGAGCGGCAGCAGAGCAGAGCGGCACTAAGGTTAACCTGTTGACTGCGAGCGCGCTGGAAACGCACGGAGGGACTCCGCGCTCACCGGGAGCGTGAGAACGCGCTGCTGGTAACGAGCCGAGGAGATAAACAGATGTTAATGAGCAGGGGTTATCTGTGCCCGCTCGCTCTCTGAGCCGCCGTACCGTCTCCGCTGGTGCTGCTGCTGGTGCTGGCGCGCACGGGCTGCTCTCAGAACTCGAACGTGAACTCGCGCTCGCGCTGCTTTGTCTCGCGCGCCCGCCTCGCGCTTTCTGTGACTTGCTGAACTTTGTATGACTCACTGTCTTGCTCTTTTGCGTGTGTCCCGTACAGCTGATGAAGCAGAGGGAGCCGTCTCCACCTCGCCACGACGCCAAGTCTCCCAGCGGGGACGCGCTTTCTCCACGCTCCTCTTCCTCCTCCTGCTGCTGCTCCTCTTCGTCATCACCATCCTCCTCACCACCATCATTATCATCATCATCATCATCATCTTCAGTAGCCGCTGCACCCATCCACCCGCTTTCGCCGCAGCGTCGGGCTCACGAGAGCGAGAGAGCGTGAGCGCGAGCGCGAGCGCGGCGAGCTCCCGGAGCGGCGCGCGACCGACCCCGGGCGATCCGCGATGAACGTGCACGTGATGCCCGAACACAAGCTGTCCTCGGTGGCGCCGCTGAAGCCATACAACTCGGAGAAGAAGGACGTGGAGCTCATCCTGGTCAAGGAGCACAACGGCGTCCAGTACACCAGTTCGAGCGTGGCGGGCTCGCGCCCCCGCATCACCTCCTCCGGCGAGCTCGAACGGGAGACATGGGGCAAGAAGCTGGACTTTCTGCTGTCCGTCGTAGGCTTCGCTGTGGACTTGGCCAACGTGTGGAGGTTCCCTTACCTGTGCTATAAGAACGGAGGAGGTAAACGTTCCCGCCTTTCTTCACTCCTAACCTGAACATGCACCCTTCTCCCCTTTACGCATACGGTACATTCGGGTTCTTTAGGTGTTCTAGATACTTTACAGGTTGTCAGTTCAGCCCACAGCACGAACGGTATGTGGTAACAAGCACTTTAACTGCTGCTTTAACTTTAACACCAGAGACGCATTAAAGAGCCCATCCCATAGAAAACCAAACCTCCCTCTCTCTCTTCGGTCCAGCATAGTGGGTCAGCACGGTGAAACGGTTCCGCTCACCTCGTACAGGTCATGTATACGGGAGCAAAGTTGGGCAAACAGCTAGTTTTGAGTTTGTTGTTTTTGTGATGTCATAAAACCCAGCTGTTACCTATGTCTGCCTGCTTACTAGATCCAGATCAGTCCATTCACCCTGACAGGTGTTTTAGCATGGACCGCTTTTTGAATAAGGCGCAATACAAGGTCACCAATCAGAGCAGAGCTCATTTGCATATATCGGTCTAACAGGTACAGTAACAAATAGCAGCCTGGGTGAATGTAGGGGATGAGTAGGGGCTAGAATGTGGACCCTGGGGTACAACGAGGAGGTCCGTTCAAAATGTGAAGGCAGCCAGGCTGTCTGCTTTAAAGTCAAATAGCAAATAATTTCTTTGAAATACAAGGTCACCAATCAGAACAGAGCTCATTTGCATATACCAGTCTAACAAACGACTGTAGTGAAAGGTAGCAGGGATGTCCTAGTATGTCTTAAAGTGGATACTGGGGTAACAGTGAGGAGGTCAAACCCAGCCCTCGGAATGAAGAGGTCGCCAGGCTAATTCCTTCAAACGCCAGAAAGTCAAACGCCAAATCTAAATTTACAGTAGTTTAGATTAACTGGACTAAACGCATAAACTTATTTCCTGTTTGAAAACTGATTTAAAAACGACTGTAGTATTTAAGGTCTACTGCAGGCATGTCCTGTGTTATGTCTTAAAGCTGTACTGTAGAATAACAGTGAAGACACCAAACTACAAACCAGCCCTCATGGAACTATACAGTCCACCTTAAACCCTTCCAGAGTGGAACTATACAGTCCACCTTAAATCCCTCCAGAGTGGAATTATACAGTCCACCTTAAAACCCTCCAGAGTGGAATTATACGGTCCACCTTAAACCCTCCAGAGTGGAACTATACAGTCCACCTTAAACCCTCCAGAGTGGAATTATACAGTCCACCTTAAAACCCTCCAGAGTGGAATTATACAGTCCACCTTAAAACCCTCCAGAGTGGAACTATACAGTCCACCTTAAACTCCTCCAGAATGGAATTATCCAGTCCACCTTAAACCCCCTCCAGAGTGAAATTATACAGTCCACCTTAAACCCCTCCAGAGTGGAATTATACAGTCCACCTTAAACCCCTCCAGAATGGAATTATCCAGTCCACCTTAAACCCCTCCAGAGTGGAATTATTCAGTCCACCTTAAACCCCTCCAGAATGGAATTATCCAGTCCACCTTAAACCCCTCCAGAGTGGAGCTGTACAGGAGGATGGAGCAGCTTCCTTACCCTGCAGTGGAGCTGATAGAACAAGGTTTATTACTAAGCAGGTTTGGAGCGATTCTATTGGTCGGTCCATCATGAATATTCACTAACCTGAAAGGAGAACTAGAGCTTTTACACTGTGCAGAAAAAGAGATCAAAGTTTTTACACCACTAAATATATATTAGAGGTGGAGATATGGAGGAGGATCATACTGTGTACATCAGGAGTAGATGTGGTGGATCAGGATATGGACTGGGTCAGACTCTCAGCAGGTGGAGCTGTTCAGTGTACCACTGTAGGGTCTATAAGAGTAAGAAAGTTGACCTAGGCCACAGGCGTCAGATCTCTCCAGTAATCAACTCAAACTTGATTAAATAAGCTTAAAATGAGAATTTTAAGAATTTTAGGAATTTAGGATACATCGCCCAGATATGAGATCACTAAGTGCCAGGATGTGATGTTTAGCGGTGTAGGGCTGCAGTTGTCTAGTGAGCTGTTCAGGAACTGATGGAACATTTGGAGGCTTCCAACCAAATTATGACCTGAGGGCCCATAATATTACAGCATTATCCAGTAGAGAGCAAAATAAGCCCCTCAGAATAAACTCTCATTGGACTATTTAGACGGGGGGCCGCACTGCATAGCAAACATAACCAAATCACAGCACTTGGACTGATTTCATTTCCCATGCTTTACTCACCTGTTGTTGCCTAATGCAGATCTAGTACTAATCCAGCTCACTGTGATAGTCACAAGGTTCTAGAATACAGCGTACGAAACACTGGCAGGCTGCTTCTCCAGCGCAGTGATTCAGAACAGATCAATCAGAGCAAAGGCAGAAGACAGAAACGTGCCATGATATGAGCACAGTAATTACGGAGAACTGCACGAGCAGCGACTGTAGACCAGATTATGGCTAGAACCGAGGTGCAGACAGCAGTTAGCATCCATATGCAGAAGAGTGGAATACAGGCTGGTGAGGCCCCAGGTGCTGATTAGAAGGTGAGTGTGAACAGCAGCTGCATATCGTCGCTGTCCAATGGAAATCATGTATCTCCGTTTTTGTCGATTTTTACTTTTATGCCTCTTTTGATCACATTAGCTGCTGTTTACACTGTGTAAAGACTTCATTAAGAATGGACCAATAGAAATGGACCAAAACTGCTTGGAAGGACGTCTGGTTCCATTGACTTCCATTCAAATGAAATGAGATTTTGGCCTCTCCTGTAAAGTTGCCATTTCGGAGATACCTGTTTTTCTTTGGACAGCGGCGATATTCAAAAGTGTACAGGGCAGGTAAGTGAGCACGGCAGCTCAGTGTTCAGGTGACCAGCTTATGCAGCTTACAGTAAGGCGAGACAGGCTTACCGGTAGAGCACCTTTCATACACAGTGGCAGTTCAAAGTGCTTCACAGGGGGAACGATGAACGCATTAGAACGTCCCTTATATCTAGCACCCCAGAAAGGCTTTTGCACGGCTAGTTAGAATTACATAACTGAGAAAGATTACAAAGAAACGCCACGGCGGTTTCACTCGGGTCATTTCCAGCATCCTAACTGAGGAAGAGCGCTGCAGGTCCAAACTCTGAGTAGAAGCTGTAACTGAACCAACTCTAACTTTGAAGTATAAGCGTTTAATCCCAGCTCGGGAAACCGGTGCCAGCAATATTATAGAACCTCCAAGTAGTTAGAAAAGGGGACCACGTGAGAGAACAGCTCTTTAGCAGCTCTTTAAGCGTGTTAAGGCTTAGGAGAACATTTAAATGTCTTTTAAATAAAAAAAAAATGGTGAAAATAAAAATTAAGATTATTTATTGCTTATTATTATGTTTATTATAATCAGTACCTGCATATGTCTAGAACACTGTAGACTTCATACATGTGCATACAGCCTATCACTGCTCTACGGTAACCCTGCTCTATTTATTCTGATTATTCCATGTACGTACCGCTTAGAACATATCTAGTACCCTGCTCACTGTAGCTGTCTGTGGTTAATAGCTCTTTGGTAAGCCCCGCTCTGTTCATTCTAATAATGTATGTTCTCCCCCTGTACGATATGTACGGTACTACGACACAGCGATTCCCTTCGAGATCAATAATAGATAGATAGATAGATAGATAGATAGATAGACAAACAAAGGGAACGATCAGGAAGGTGTACTTCTCCTCCAGCCCGTTTCTGAGGGAATGTAAATTAGAGGGAAGGTTCCGTATGTGTCCTGCAGTAAAGGACTGGGGAGAAGTAGGTGTGTCCAAACTTTCGGCCGACGCTGTGCATTAAGTATAATGAACCATCACTGTGACGACGCATGTCAAACCAGACTGGATTATAAAGACGGCATTCACTGCAAAACATGAGATCTTAAAATTCATTCTGAGACTGCTGTAAACTTATTTCCAGATTTACACGTTTTAAGTGATTTTGTAAGCCACTATTTTTCACCATTTCGACCATTTTCCAATGATACAAGCCAAACTATCCGCCAGTATAATCAGAAAGCCTGGCTAAAGTAAGTCATATAACACACATATAGAACTTCCAATAATCTCAAAATTAGAATTTTAAGATATATAAACTATATATTAGTAAATATGACTTGCCACGGTATTACTCGGAAGAGGTTTCCTTACAAAATACTAAGAATTAAATGCAGATTTAAGTAAGATCGTCACTGAAGATGACCCGCTGCCATTCGGAGTCACTCCATGACAGTCTGGTACGACACCACTGCAGTCTTTGGTGACGGTGACGTGGTGTTAAGGACAGTCGTGGTAACGGTCTGTGTGCATGTAGTCCTGCGTGGTGCAGCCGTCTGCCGATGGTGCTGCACTAACAGGATGACTCATGGAGGACACCACTGCTCACTGGAGGTCTGTAATGGTGGTGTTGGGTCAGTCAGGTACAGAGACGAGACCCGTCCCTGGTTAGGTCACATGCACAGCCGAGTGTGAAACTTGGGTCATCAGCATGTCTCACCATGTCAAACCTACCCACCACGTTTTACTCCTGTGGGTTGACTCTTTCTGGGTGCAGCTATCTGTGCAGATGTTCTTCTGATGATGAGGGATATGGTGCCAGCATAGTGAGAAAATCTCTCTCTGTCTCTCTCTCTCTCACTCTCTCTCTGCCTCTCTCTCTCGCCCTCCCTCTCTCTCTCTCTCGCTCTCTCTCTCCCCATCTGTTTTCCCACCATGCTAAATCCCATGATATTCGTTTTCCCAGGGGCCTTCCTGATCCCATACCTTACGTTCCTGTTCATTGCGGGGATGCCACTGTTTTACATGGAGCTGGCTCTGGGCCAGTACAACAGAGAAGGTGCAGCCACTGTGTGGAAGATCTGCCCTGTGTTCAAAGGTGCGGTAATGACATGACTCTTACAGCGTAGCTGCCTGTGTTTTTTGATGACGGAGCTGCGGGTCATCCTGATCATTTATCCCAGCGTATGTCCTCCGTCCGCAGGTGTTGGCTACACTGTGATCATCATAGCCTTGTATGTGGGCTTCTACTACAACGTCATCATAGCGTGGTCCCTGTACTACCTGTTTTCCTCATTCACGACTCCGCTGCCCTGGCAAAGCTGTAACAACATGTGGAACAGTAATTCCTGCATAGACCCCCGGCTGCTCAACGTCTCCGCCTTGCTGGGCAACGAAACCACCTACGCCAAGCTGGGAACAACGCCCGCCGCCGAGTTCTTCGAGTGAGTACCATCCTGGTTTCAGTCAAACTTCTTTCTTTGTCTGGGCTGATGATTTGCTGATGCCTTGAAGCAGCGTACGGTGCTACTCAATCCCAGGGTCCAGTGCTGCACCACAGATAATGGCATTCTGCTTGAAGTGACACCAAAAGCCCCGTAGATGTCCCGACCTAGGCTCCAAAAGGGGTTATCTGTCCGGTATCCTGCCCATGATTTATTGCTGGAAGACTTGGAAGACTACTACCACTAATAATAATAATAATGAAAATAATAATCATAATAATAATAATAAATAACAACAAGCACCATACTATAACAACTGGTAATGGATTTGGCATGCTGTGATTACATAACAGCTGTAATTTGGAATTACCTGTAGACTGGGATTGTATCCACTGCTGGTAGACCCATATGACCGTACGCTTCCACACACCTGCAGATTCAGCTACTTCCTTCACACTATGGTCTTTGGCCACGCCCACATGCAGTCCCTCCTTTTAGCCAATCAGTAACATCTGCTCTGGAGCCATTTTCCACACATGGAACGAGACATTCCCTGCACTGTAGCACCTCTTCCCAATCTACGGATCCCATCACATACGCTTCCCATCATCCTTGTGCAGCGCCACTTGCAGGAGCACAGTTTTAAGTTCTTAAGTAATTTTATTTTATTTTTGTGCAATTTTATAAGCAGGTAAGCTTTTTTTTAAGTAAAGTTGAATATATTTCTAAGGTATCATTTATGTAGTGAGTATATTGATGTGAATGTACTAGTAGTAAACTTGGAAGTACAAAAGTACATCACAACAATTTAATTTTGTAACGCAGTTATCCTAAAAAAAAACATACAGGTATCCCACTTTTTAGTTTAGAAAGTAAGCCTTAAGTATAATTTAGGTGTAGGAGCTGTAAACATCGAATACATCTACGTTTGATTTTGCACTGTATCTCTACTAAAGCAAACTCCTCGGTGTGCTGTTAGCTTCCAGCCCTTTATTCATCTTCTAATCTGCACATCACCCAGACAGACACATTCACACACAGGTCACCTGACTGTATGTCTTTGTACACGGGGAGAAGGTGCAGACTCCACCCACAGAAAGGACCCTGGTTACCTTTCTGGTATATTCGTATATCTCTGATGGATACGTAAACAGTAAACTGAAAGCACGCTCGCTTATTTGAGGTTTAGAAGACACATGCTAATAGCACACTTCAGTAATCCGCCTCTACTCTAATCACAGCCTCTACAACTGAAACAGAATACAGCCACGGGATTTCATTTCCTGGCTACTTGTATCCCAGTACACCCAAACCAGCATGGGCTGCATGTTCGTGACCCCTCTGTAGTGAAGTGAGCCAATTGCGAAGCTTTCTAGAAGCTTCTGAAGAATAGGAAGCGTTGGAAACATTTGTAAACATCTGTCACGTGCCTCAAAGCGGACCGCCATGTGGTCACTCCATGCGGTGCTGCCTGTTTGTATTCTCCAGTGTAAAATTCCACACAAATGAAAAACTTCCACTACAAGTTAGAGAGTGATTGACAGGGTTTGCGCTGAGCATGCCAAGTAAAGCTTATCGAATTCATTAGAGGAGCTACTTGGAATAGTTCTTATCGTGGTCTCCTACTTGTCATGTTGTCCCAGTCGTTCACTACATCCCCTTATAGCCGAGCGATGGAGCTGCTAATGGACCGCTCTCAGCCGTTCCGTTCTAATTCAGCATTTGTTTTCCATCTTTTATCTCTTTGACCCCATTGTGCTTCGTATTGTGGGGGGTTTGGGGGTTGCGTAAGGCATCTGCACAATGCTGGCAGATTAATAAAAACACGCCTGTGAGATGAAAGATGGAAAACATGCCTGAAATGGGATTTTACTGAGGGGACGTGTTGAAAGGTTCTGGGCATTAATCATTAACAGTAGTAGACCGCGGTGGGTGCCATAATTGATTTGGTCTAGCCGAAAGCAGTGGGGCGTATAAGCATCAGATTGCTGTGTGAAAGTGGAGCAGGTTGCATTCCGACAATCGTTCCCGCTTTGTTGTGTGTGTGTGTGTGTGTGTGTAGCGAAAGTTTTAAAGGGAGCTTAGAAAGATCTCTCTCCACCAGGAAATGTCAAATTAATGACCCTCCCTGAGTGAGACTTGCACAGTGTCTCTCTGCGGATCGCTTTCAAACAGACCTTCTAATTACACCTCCAGTGGTGTTCTGCCGCTGGACTGGATCGTTGCCTCATTGAATTACTAAACCCTAACTGAACCAATCTGCTTCTCGGGCTATTAGGAGAACTTCTAGATTTGATCCTCGATGTGATATAACTGATGTGGCTTTATTCCAGACTTTGATCTGGCAAGGAATTGTTTTGCCTAAAGCATCATTTAACATTAGTCTGAATAAGAACGCTGGTGAGCTCATCCATGAGAAATCCCGGGTTGATAAGCAATGGGGGGACTAAGGGTTGATTTATATTAGACCCAGGTGGTGGTTCTTTAAAAGAAACAGAGCCCCGAGCTCAGGAGCCTGGTCCTTCTGCTGACTGGGAGGTACAGTGACTTCTCAGGAGATGCAGAAATCCATTCTCCCCAGTGTACGTGACATTCCTGAGCACTGGATTTCTGGATACACTTCACCCCTAAACTGCAACCACGGTCTGGCCTACTTCTAACACCTCCTCCTAAATAGCCTAGTGCTAAAATAGCTTTCAAGGCTTACTGCCAGTGATGGAGGAAGTACACAAACTATGTACCTGAGTTAAAGTAGAGAAGGTCAACTCCTCCTCCAGTGTCAGCTGATCCCTTTAGACCTCCACTGGAGTACCAGTACTAAACTATGTAGCTTCAGATGTACTTAAGTATGGACAGTACCAGTACTAAAGTACGTACCTTCAGATGTACTTAAGTATAGAGAGTACCAGTACTAAAGTACGTACCTTCAGATGTACTTAAGTATGGAGAGTAACAGTACTAAAGTATGTACCTTCAGAAGTACTTAAGTATAGGGAGTACCAGTACTAAAGTATGTACCTTCAGATGTACTTAAGTATGGAGGGTAACAGTACTAAAGTATGTACCTTCAGATGTACTTAAGTATGGAGAGTACCAGTACTAAAGTATGTACTTCAGATGTACTTAAGTATGGAGAGTACCAGTACTAAAGTATGTACCTTCAGATGTACTTAAGTATGGAGAGTACCAGTACTAAAGTATGTACCTTCAGATGTACTTAAGTATGGAGAGTACCAGTACTAAATTATGTACCTTCAGACGTACTTAAGTATGGAGAGTACCAGTACTAAAGTATGTACCTTCAGACGTACTTAAGTATGGAGAGTACCAGTACTAAAGTATGTACCATCAGATGTACTTAAGTATGGAGAGTACCAGTACTAAAGTATGTACTTCAGATGTACTTAAGTATGGAGAGTACCAGTACTAAATTATGTACCTTCAGATGTACTTAAGTATGGAGAGTACCAGTACTAAAGTATGTACCATCAGATGTACTTAAGTATGGAGAGTACCAGTACTAAAGTATGTATCTTCAGATGTACTTAAGTATGGAGAGTACCAGTACTAAAGTATGTACCTTCAGATGTACTTAAGTATGGAGAGTACCAGTACTAAAGTATGTACCTTCAGATGTACTTAAGTATGGAGAGTACCAGTACTAAAGTATGTACCTTCAGATGTACTTAAGTATGGAGAGTAACAGGAGCATGGTTTATTACGGCTCTAATGTTCTATTATCATTTCTGGAACAGGACTCTTCATCAGCTCAGTGTAGGTGAGAACAGGTTCAGAACACTGAAGGAGAACCGGTTCCGTTAGCTAGAATTAGGAAATAACTTTTTGCAAACAAGTAAAGTTTCAGTTTAAGATTTATCTGGAATTTTAAAGTTAAAAGTTTAATGAAAACATAAAAACTTTGCTATACTGCATCTGTTTTCACATGCACATAAGCAGAAAATACAAAGTCGTCCAAAATGGAAAAAGTACTTCAGTACAGATACACAAAATGACTTCTTCTCCAATTACATTTACTCCGTTACTGTCCCCCACAGCATATTACGCTTAAAAACTCAGAACTAAATTTTAGAAATGATTTCTTTACACTTGTATAGCTGATTTTGTATGTTTTTTAATACGGCAATTTTGTTAATCCAGCATCAGTTGCCACAATTGGCTCTTTCTTCCGACTTCTGTTGGTCCAATTTATCTCATTATCTCGGAAATTGGATTAACAGTAGTTTCTGTGGTGAGCATTCATTTTAGAACAACACTCAGCAATACAGACAACAACAAGGCTTAGAAGTTCACCAAATAGATCAAAGATATAAGCATATAGGCAAAACAATGTAACGGATGGTACGTCAAGCAGGGAAGAAAAGGAATAGCCAATGGATTAGAAAGAGTAAAATCAAAAATCCCATTTGGACATATGACATCTTCAAAAACATTCCCCAAATTACTGAGTACTGTGCAGTATGTCCTCAGTACATCCATCAGACTACATTTATTCAGATGTGTGTTTCGTGATAGCAGGCAGAAACCCCACAACACAGAAAACACAACTCATCCACATCTGTCTGACCTTCCCTGATTTACAGCTTGAGCTAATAAGCACTAACGCGTTAAGGACGTGTTGTAGTGGATCTGTTTAACTGACATCTACTCGATTTGTTTTCTTAACACATTAAAGAGCCTAGATTTTTTTGAGTCTGGTTACATTCTAACCCTGTATCTCCAAATTGGCCTGGGACCCAGCTCGGGACCGCCCAGAATGAGCTGGAGGAAGCTGTAGGGGACAGAGCTGTTTGGGCTTCCCTGCTTTTCCCACTTTTCGGGACATCCCGAACTGGACTGAGCGTTTTAACGAGATCCCCCACGCATGAATTCCAGTCTGATCGTTCAGGCAGAAGGTGTATCGTCCCCAAATTGGAATTGAAACTTTTAGATTCATGTTTATTTCTGTAAGTCAGTGTCACTGCAGTGCTGAGAATGATCCACCACCCACATAGTACCTGCTCTGTGGTGGTCCTGTCGGGGTCCTGACCATTGAAGAACAGGGTAATACAGTACACAGAGAAACAGATGGACTACAGTCTGGACCTGTGGAATCATGTCCACCTCTTAAAGTGGTAAACTTTGAGTTCACAGCTCGTTTTCATCTATGTTTTATTTAGTAAAGTAACTAAAAGTAAACTTACAGCGATAATGTTAGTTTACTAGTTGTAGAATATCGCATTATATTCATTGCACTTTTTAGTTTAGATGTTTATTTAGTTTTTAAGTATGATTTTATATATACTCTCAGTAAACCACTGCTTTCATAGCTTTTATTCTGAAATTGTACTTTAAGTACTTTTTTTAACTTAACTTAATATTTGTACTGTACTAATTAGTTTAAGTTTATGATTAGGTTTCTATTAAGGTATTATTTTTATAGCTAAAATCTACTTTAACTGTACTTAACTATGTTTCCCAGTGCACTACACATATAAAACTAAAGTAAATATTCATTTTCTTTACAAATCAAAAATTTCCAAACCTTTATGTGCAAGCCAAAAATACTTTTCTTAATCAAAAGATTAAGTACAAATATAGGCCAAATGAAGCTGGACCTTCCTGTATACCAGGCAGGAGATGGAGTTATATGGGTAGGTGATTTCATGTTAAGCTTTACTTCTCCAGCAAGGCAGTGTTATTACTACACGATTAAAAAGCCGAGATGTAAACAAACTCAGCGAGACTGATGTGATGTGAAATAATGTGTGGTGACTTTTAATAAGCCAGAATTGTTTACAGTGGTGGTGATAGGAACCAGACCACTGAAACGTTTAATGCCTCATTACAGGAAGCGTTTATGAATGCGCTGACTGATGCCTGAAACTGTGTTTTCCAGTTGTTCTGAGATAAGCTTTTGGCCCCAAAACACATTTTAAAAGGGCGCTGGAGAGAACGAGAGCACCCAAGGAAGCTTATTGTTCTAGATATACCACTACTTAAACAGAGGGGTTCGTGAAGAGACAGTAACTCATATACTCACAGCCTCCAAATGGCATCCATTCATATTTCTAGTATTTGTAGAATACGGTGAAAGTCAATCCTCCTCAATCTCACCTCGTAGGTTACTCTACATTTAGTGCACTTGATGTGGAATGGGTTTATGGTGTCACTGTGATTTAGGCCAAGCGCAAAGTCCAATTTGTTTCATTCTATCAACTGCATTTGGATGAGTCAAATTAAAAACAGCCTTCAGCCTATGTGGTAGCCCACAGGGTATAACGGTGTTGCCTTAACAGAAATTTGGTCACTGATCTCATGATAACGAGCTGATATTAAAGCTATATGTACAACATGTTTTCTCAAAATGGCAACAGGCATGAGGGTTTATTTTTGATGGTGCTGGAGAGCAATTGCCTTCTTTCACATGGACGCCATATTGAAAATTTCCTGTGCATAAAACAAGACATTGGTGGACGAACTATTTGAAGTGTAGCAAGAACAGTGCAGAGTAAAAGAGCCAGAACACTGGGTGCTACTCAGGGAACCATCCTACGTTTACACCAGTTTTTATCAGAACCAAGAGTATCAATGGATCAGCATCATCAACAGGGGGCGCTGCACAGCAGTAGTCAAGAATAGTACCAAGATGGCGGTGTGTATGGATTACGTGTGGGCTGGTACTCCAGATGTTGACATGGAAGAGGTTCTTCAGCAGACCACTGTGTGGCACCATTGTTGCCTTTTCCTTCCTCAACACTGACACGCCCACAAATGCCATGCTGTCATGCTGAAGAACCTACTATTCTTTGGTTCCAGCTGAAAAAAAAAAATTGGGTTCTTGGTCCTGCTTACTTTTGTAGAGAATCCACCAAATGGTTCGTAATTAGGTGCACGACCTGGAACAGAACCCATCCCACACCGGTGGAAAAGGGCTAACACTGATCCGGTAGACGCTAGGAGATTTGTGGCTTCTCTTGGAGCTTCCTCCTGGGCGTGCCTGATACGAGCCCTTTACTTTGGTGGATGTAAACAGTGAAAGTGGGTCACTACCGAAACCACCATTGAAACATTTCTGCTACACCACCCCCCACCCCAAACCCAAACCCTGGAATCTGCTGCCTCGGACCTATCGCGGTATTCTGGGCTTAGTAAAAACACTGAGCTCCTGACGTTTGAAGTAGAGAGGGGAGCGTTCCGCTCACTCTTCAAAGAAAGACAGTTCCGAGCAGCACGTGGAGATCGCAGCCCAGAGGAAGCCAGAGCAGCGGCCGGGACAATGCACAGCTGATGTGCCGTTCGTTAGCTTTAACCGCACGTGATAGTTCCTATTGAGAGCCCGAGCTCCCTGCTACACATCGCCTCTCAGAATGCCTGTCTTGTAAACTTCCTGAATGGCTTTAGTGACCTCAGGTAGGAATAGCTCCGGGAAGCCTTCTCTCCGATACCTTGCACTGCTCTGACGGACCAGACATTTCACTCCCACCAAATTTAGTTTAATGTCTTATGTGGACAGAGTTCATACCGTCTACAGCGCCAGTCAAAAGTTTAGAGACGGCGCCTCAGAGCAGGTTCTCTTTCTGTGTATCTTAAAGCTTTACTGTAGAATAAAAGTGAGGACACCAAACTATAAACTAGCCCTCATGGAATTATACAGTCCACCTTAAAACCCTCCAGAGTGGAGCTGTACAGGAGGATGAACCAGCTTTCTTAACTTGCAGTGGAGCTGATGGAACAAGCTAAAACAAATTTGGATAAATTCTGTTGGTCTGTCTGTGATGCTGGACGTACTAAGCAGACACTCACAGATCTAACAGCTATCTCAGGTTTATTGATTGAGTGTTATGGGGCAAAAGGGGTAAAGATAGAGTCGAAGTACAAGCCAAACTCAAAAGCACGAGAGCAAACCAAACAGCAACCAGGTCAAAAAGGGGAAGGGAAGAGAAACGAGCTAACGCTCAGTATGCCACACAAGTGCCAATACCTCCCAAAGGACAGAGATACAGGGTATAAGAGCAAGCTGACTGTAGGCCCACAGGTGAAGCTGATTACCACTCAGGAGAGGGTGACCCAGAGAACAGCTTGCGATTGGTTAATGGTGGACATGTGATGGTGTGGTCATGGGGTGGTGAATTGTGAGGATTGAAGTCATGGTCAAGAGGTCAGTGACGGAATGAAAAACATCAAAGCTAATAGGTTAAAAACAGCGACAGCGAACGTAACTGACAGGAAAGAGACAAAGCCAACACCAAGAGAGCAATCCAAACCAGCACTCAGACCAAAAGGGGAAGACAAAAGCAGATACCAACAACAAACAAACAAAAACAAAGATCATACATCAAAGGAAACATCATGACATCATGATAGGGTGCATGGTGGGTAATGTAGTCTGACAGCGGAATTGACGGCAGCAGGAGGAGAGCCCAAAGCTTGACACTGTCCATCATGAATATTCACTAACCTGAAAGGAGAGCTAGAGCTTTTACACTGTGCAGAAAAAGAGATCAAAGTTTTTACACCACTAAATATATATTAGAGGTGGAGATATGTAGGAGTATCATAAGATGAAAAAAAAAAAACAAGATTTTATGTACAACTATTTAAACGATTTAACTGTGAATGTACCAGCTAGCGTTTCTTAGCGAGTTCTGCTGAGAATTTGATAAAAGTATCACTAAGGAACTAACAGTAGCTGAAACAGTCCCTACTGAAACGTGCATTTTAGATATTAGGTTTAGTTTTTTTGTTAGTTTTAAATGAATAAAAGTTAGCGTTCTGCAGGTTCTGCTTAGAACTAGCTAGAACTGTCGCTACCAAAACCTGCGGTGAAGTTTCATTAGTGCTATAGCTTTGGTAGCGACAAAATGGACTGTTGTATCATACAAATATTTTATGTATATGGCCTAAAGCAGAGGCCTTCCAGTCCATATTCCAGTCCTGGAATTTCTAAGCACTCATAGTTAATTTAACCTGATAACATTCCAAAATTTCGTAGCTGGATTTCTTCAAAGGCCTGGATTTGGAGACTTCTGGTCTATACCATAAAACCCTCAATGAACTGCATTGATAAGGGCATATGGTTTTAACATCTGTCCACCGTTCATCCAGATTTAGCTTCTGGAGTCTGTAACCGCTTATTGAATTAAACCTACTGGTCATGACAAAATCCAGGACTGGATTTCAGGTCCGGATTTGAGGACCCCTGGCCTATAGCATCACTGAACTGGGCCAAAGGTAAAGAGTCAGTTAAACGTCCGAATTCCGTTTTCAACTCTGACTCTGAACCCGTTTGGTAGAATGACCTATCTCTGAACCCGTTGCTTCCAAGAGTAGTTTACAACTGACTGTGTGCAGAATGTGGGCGTGATATTTGTTTAAAGAGATGAAAGTTGAGTAGAAAGCGTTCCCCAATAAATCCAGCTTTTCTCCTAACACTGTCCATCAGGGTCTAAACAGGACAAGGTGCTGTTTGATTTCCCTGTGACACTGAAACTCAGAACACGTCACTGTAAAAAGCTGAGAGGTAGTGAACGGCAACTCTGAGCCCCTAAACAGAAAGACTCGCATCATGCTCCGCGTATAAACCATCTGTTCCCTGGACTTTCGGGATCTGTCCCCCTCCCACTCTTTTAATCGGACCCTTTTTATTGTTTACACAGTCCTAAAAATAAAGCTCCCAAATAGGTTGTCTGGAGTGATGCCATGACGCGAGCACTCCTGAATCCCTGAAGAACTGTACAGTGGCTGATTCATTGAAGAAGCCTGTTTACAGTACAGTTACAGAGTACTGTAGTGTGGGGAACTCTAACTCAGCTACGTGGTTTGTGTACTTTGCTGGTTGAGGACTACCTCCATAAATACACTCAGACAATACATTACAGGCCAAATCCATCCTTCTTGGAAAGCAGGCAGCACCCTCCTAAGCATTCCCTGTAAAAGCCGTCTATTAGGGAGCTTTGGAAGTCCAAATTAATATCATTTCTTGATGTTTCAGATTTGTAAATTTGTTTCTCATATCTAGACCCGATCACTGTAATGCCCTGCATCTTGGGATTAACGGAGCATCACCTACAAGCCTACATTTAGTTCATATAGAGCGGGACCATGTTACTCTGGTCACGGCATCCTTGTACCGGCTCCCAGGGCATTACAGAATCCAGTGTAGGGTCAGAACTGAGGGTCGGAATCACTGACTGTATCACTTTTTGCACAAGTAGCTGCACCCAGAAGGAATCAACCCAGAGGAGTGAAACTTGGTGGCTAGGTTTGACATCGTGAGACAGGCTAATGATTCAAGTGCCATGCTCGACATGTGACGTAGGCAAGGATGGGCCTTATCTCTGTACCTGACCGACCCAACAGCCACCACTACAGACATCCAGCGAGCAGTGGTGTCCTCCATGGGTCGTCCTGTTAGTGCAGCACCATCGGCAGACGGCTGCACCATGCAGGACTACATGCACACAGACCGTTACCACGACTGTCCTTAACACCACGTCACCGTCACCAAAGACTGCAGTGGTGTCGTACCAGACTGTCATGGAGTGACTCAGAATGGCAGCGGGTCATCTTCAGTGACGAGTCCCGCTTTAGTCTTGGTGGAGACGCCCAACGAATCCGTGTGTGGAGGCACCGTGGTCAGCACCAAGATGAATGGTTTGCTGTTACACGTCCAGAAGACCTGGTGTCTCTGCACCTCCACCCCTACCGCACCATCTGTAGGAACTGTGTGAGGATGTTCAAGCTGCATGGGATGGATTATCACAGGACTGGGAACCTCTACAGCTCCATACCGAGACGTCTGGCGTGTTGGGTTAGCAAACACGGCGGCCCGACGCCATACTGAGAGACAGACTTCTGTATGTGTAGCTCAATAAATATTGATCATATCAGTCTAATTTATCATCAGTTATTGATCCTGGTCACCTTTATCTTCCTTCCCAACACACCCGCACTCCCACACCTCCTTCTGGGTGCAGCTGTGCTGCTGCTGATGAGTGTATATAACAAATGGAGAAAATGACAAATAATGACACATAGCTAATATAGGGTTATCGGGAATTACTTTCCTTAAAGGTGGCAATGAATTTAAGGTACAAATATATAAGTATATCCATGGTGGTGAATCTCTGTCTTTGTATCTTTGGTTCCTTTTTACCTGCTCCAGTGTTTCTCCATTGTTCCATGTCATTACTCTAAGAAACCGTTTGGGTCTACTTATTCTTATGACCAAACTCATATTTGCTTCATTAGGCCTTCATTTCTTCCTCCACACAGTTTTGTCTCTCTTTGCTTCTCACTCGTCCACCTTTCCTTTGGCCCCTGGTCTCCCACACAATAAGGCTTTGAAGGGTGGTTTCCTCAGCTGTCCTGGCCGCCCGAGAGGATGTGGAAGGCTGTCATTTCCCTCTGGCTGCCTCTCTCATGGTTCTCTCTCTTTTATACCAGTCATTGGCCAACACTAACCCCAACACCAGGTCTGAACACACAGCACCCCAGGGCATGCTCATTAGTGTAACCCAGTCACAGCAGGTGCCCTTTGCAGTAGATACTATCAGATGACTGAGGGTCTCCAAAAGTGAGCTAGTTACTCTTAAGGATAAAGGTTCCTTAAAGGTTCTTGGCTTGGCTGTATGGTTCTAGGGGGACCTTTGATTGAGTGTTGCTGTTCTTTGAAGCTGTACTATGTAGATTTTTGGCTGAAATGAAAAGAACTAGTGTGACTGTTGTAGCGTAGTGAGCGTAGACCCGTATGACCGTATGCTTCCATACACCTGCAGATTCAGCTACTTCCTTTACACTATGGTCTTTGGCCACGCCCACATGCAGTCACTCCTTTTAGCCAATCATTAACATCTGCTTTGGACATTCCCTGCACTCTGCCACCTCTTCTCAATCTATGGATCCCGTCACTCCCACCCCGCAGGGATTTATAGCCCAATCATCCTCGTGCAACGCCATCTGCAGGAGCCTGATGGTACTACCACCTTAAACACACAAGCATATTGTTGCACACAGAGAGGGCTGATTTGTGTGCAAGCTAGGTACCTCGGAAAGCCCAAACCCAAAGTTTTAAAAACACAGAAACGTTTCATTGGCCCCGGACGTCTGCGACACTTCCACTGCGACCCGATTTCCCGATGCTAGTGTTCCTGGCCATTACAAAGGTAGAGCATGGAAGATACAATGCAAACTGGAGAACATCTTCTGAATCTGGAGCTCAGCGTGGTGTAGTTTGGGTGCCTTTGGTTAAATGATTTCGTTTCGGTGTGATTTTCACAAACATCTGCATAGAAGACGATACCAGGCAGTCACCCGAAAGGAACAGGCAGTAATAGATAGAGTCGGCAACCAGAAACGAAGAAGCCGTTCACTGATCCCACACAGAAGTCCATGTCACCACAAATTCCTCTGAAGTAGGAAATCAATCATGGCAGCCAGACAAAGCGTAGAGTGATGTTGTGTGACAACCTCAAGAAAGGGAAAGTCTCGGCAACTAGCTAACCACCCACATGTCCCTCCAGCCCATTGTTTCACCAGTCAGTCTGTGTCCTCGGTGGGCAGAGAGTAATAGCTGTTGTCAAAAATGTGGAAACTCAGTGGGTTCATCTTCAGACATGCGTTAATCACGGGCTGAATCCCAGTGTGAGGAAGGATTCTACACTGGAAATCGCGTTTAGTCTTATGATGTAAGAATGCAAGCTCAATAATTACCACTAATTAAGTTGGCTTGAAAAAGTCCAATTTCCCATCGGGAATGAATGCCGGAATGCTGAGCAAATTCTAATGTAACTGCCACAATGGATCCCTCTCACCTAGTCATACTCATACACACAAATACTCAGCAATAATAGCTAAAACAACGGACTTCAGGAGGAGCTGGACTTAGGGTGGAGGAAATTTAAGGTGGCAGTGAATTTAAGTCATCGGTTTAAGGTTGCAGTGGATTCGTAAGTAATGAGATAATTCAGGCAGATGAGAGTTTAAGGTGGCTAAGGGTTTTAAAATTAAAATGGTAGTGATTTTAATGTGTTAGTGTATTTAGGGTAGCAGTGAATTTAAGGTAGTAGTAGATTTAACATGGCATTGTATTTAGAGTAGCAGTGAATTTTAGAGATCTTTGAATTTAGGATGGTAGTAAATTTAGGGTGGCAGTGCTTTCAAGGTATCAGTATGTATTGTATATCCATGGTGGTGTCCCAAGCTTTTAGAAGCAGTAGATTGTATCCGTTTACCCAGCAGTCTTTTGGTTCCAGTTTCATTATAATCAGACTGGATATAGAAGGAGACTTCACTCGTTCCTTATACTCATGAGAACTCAAACCATCAGCTTGGAGCAGCTGTGTGATGCATTCAAAGTTCTGAGTTTTCATTCGACAGATCCCCCACAGGCTGGAGCTTTGATTTTGTTCGTGTCACAGTTTTATCCTTCTCTCCACTTTCATCGTCTGACTCCGAATCAGGAGCTGGTCTGGGGCGTGTGGTCGTTGTTCTTCTCAGTTTAGGAAATCCAAACCTGCATGTTTATTCTTCTTACTGCTTGATTTTGAGTGGTGTCTGCATGAGTGACATCCCATTCACAACAGCAGCTTGGCCACAAAGTGGTAGATCAGAGCATCTACGTTTTAGGTGGAGCTGCTGTCGTTCCAGTCACTCCCACTGTGTTCTAATCCCACTGACAGTGGACGGTGGAATATTTAGTAGGGAGGAAATTTTACAACTGGACTTGTTGTACAGATGTCATCCTATCACAGTACCACACTGAGCTCCTGAGAGCGACCCATTCTCTCACTAGCGTCTGTAGGAGCAGTCTGCATGTCTAGGTGTTTGGATTTTATACACCTGTGGCCATGGAAGTGATTGAAACACCAGAGTTCAGTGATTTAGACGAGTGAGGGAATATGTTTGGCATTATTGGACACCTGTAAATAAAATCACATGCCTTGATTTTGGTCGTTTTTGAATTCTGGAGCATCTGTCACCTGGAACAGCCAGTGAATGTGTGGAGAGCCTTCTTGCTGAACCTCTACTCACCTCACTGATGGCCTGAGCAGGAGGCTGAAGGAGGTTCATTAGAGTTTGGCTGTGACTAGATGACTGTGTAACGTCCCACAGTTCTCTGACCAGTCCGGGGCTGAGAGGCCCACAGTTTCATGATTACCTCAGGTCGTCCCATCTCTGCAGCCCTGAACATACAGAACACGATGGGGTTCCCTGCTGCCTGAGCAGACAGATCTCTCAGGGCTCCTCCCCAGTAAGCAGGAGTTCCTCCGAGCGACTGTTGAATTGGGCTTATGGTTTCTCACCACTGTATATAATTCCTGTTTGTCCTGTACCGCTGTGCTGAATGGACACTTGAAGAAGCGAGCGGCATTTCTGGCAGAAGCCGGACAATAACATTCGAGTTTGTGTCTCTGGCTAATCCGTTATCAGCAGAAAACCGCCTGGCACTGAACCAGGCGCTGGGTGAGAGAGCTGTGGGCCTGTGAGGCTCGTTTCGGATTTTCATCACTAGGAAGCTGGACAGGAAAGGCCACTGATTCCAGTTCCAGGAATTTTAAATATGCTGACAGGATTCTGTGGGTTAGCAGGAGCGGTGCTGAAAATTCGGTCATTAAACGACAAGGGTCAAATGTTGACTGCCCTCTGTAATCTGGGTTATGTTGATATCGGTTGGTAACGTATAATCTCTTTTTCTTTCTGTAATCTGGATTATTTTTAGAGCTGTTGGTAACGTATCGTCTCTGCTTCTCTGTGTAATCTGGGTTATGTTGGTAGCTCTTGGTAATGCATCATATCTGCTTCTTTCTGTAATCTGGATTATTTTTTAGAGTGGTTGGTAACGTATCGTGTCTCTGCTTCTCTCTGTAATCTGGGTAATGTTGGTAGCTGGTGGTAATGTATCATCTCTCCTTCTCTTTGTAATCTGGATTATTCTGGTAGCTGTGATGTGATGTAGTGTACAGGGTGAAACTGACCTCTGCTTTATAACCTTATATATATAATAAGCACAGACTGTTCTTAAATTCCAAAATATCAAGCTAACAAAGTCGTACAGACATATAAACAGTGCAGATTACTGATAAATCTGTAATATGAGCTCGCCCAACAAAACGTTTCCTTGCAGTTTAACTGGTGGCTATTTGTACACAGTAAATTAATAGAGGCTGTTGCTTATATATTCACTTCACACACTGAACATCAGATCAGACGTATTAGAGAGATCAAAGCCTTCCCATCTAACAAATATCCTTTACAACTTTTCAAAACATAAACAAATAATTATTCCCAATATTTAAACTCAAACCGCTGACTGTTCTCGACTTATATTATGTAAAGGAACAGGTTAAATTCCTGTTTATTAAACCAGCACCCAGACAAAATGATCATATCTCCTTATGAAACACACTGACTAAACTTGGTACTTAAAAACGTGATTATGTCTCTTTAGGAAATAAACGTACTAAAGTCGGAACGTAAAAGAAATAAGTTTCAAGTTTCAGGTTTATTTGTCATTTGTACAACATGTCAGGACATTTATGCATTGAAATGCTTGTGGTGAGGCTCAGGTTGGTGCTCTACGGGAGGACAAAACTATATACATACTAAACATTAAAATAAAGAGATCAAAGTAATATTAAATACAAAATACACTAAATATACACAAAATACTGAATATACAGAGACAGAAGGGGTCTGTAGAAATCATGATATGTACATTTATGAGACAGGTATAGTCTGAGAGAGAGTGGAGCTAAATATAATATAAATGTAAATATGAATGTTTATGTCTATTCCTGTTGTATAAAGTGACTTAGTGATGTTGTCCATAGCCGTGCTATATAGAGTATTAATAATAAAGTGTCTGAGTGCAGTGGTGTTGGTGGTATTGGTAGTATGTACTCACTCTGTAATATCCAATATGATATAACTGTTAAATGTTTATAGACTCCAAAAACAATATACAGTATTACAGTTCTTAACCTTTATAGGCCCTTAAAGTTGGCTTGAAAACATGAATAAACTATAAAATATCATTTGAATTCAATAATCATTCTTCATTCATTCATCTTTTAATTACATGTTCAGGCAGTTTTTGGATTTGAATTCTGTTTTTTTCTATTCGCTACAGATTTTACCCAAACTCAAACATATCTTCGCTGTCCAAAGAAGAACCTGCGCCTCCATTTTTATCTATAGGTATTTTTCCGTGTCGTTTGAACACAGCACCTGCTGTTTACACCATGATGAATGGACCAGCAGAAATGGACCAGAACTACTTGGATACACGTCTGGTTCCATTGTCTTACATTCATATTAATGAGGCTTTTGCCCTCTCCTGTAAACTTGCCTTTTTGGAGATACCGATTTTTCTTTGGACAGTGATGAAATGAAAGTCATTTTTATTTTATCTTTATGAAGGGAATTTTAATTTTCACATTTGCATATTGAACTTCTAAATCAAGCAAAATAGAAAATGAAACTAGAATGTAGTATTGATAGTATGAATTGATTTATTGGTGTTTATAGTAATTTCATGTTTAGCTGTGTGAAAAGACGAGGCAGGTATAATGGTCAGCGCTTGCATCCATCCTCTGTCGTTCTTCACCTTCCGTCTTGTCCGAACCATGTGCCGTTGTTTTCCCCACCATGTGCTTTTGTTTGGATTGGGTCTTGGCTCCTCCTCCTTGTCCTGCCCTGTTACTGGTTCCTGTCCTCGTTTAGGGTCTCCAGGTGTCTCTTCTCATTAGCCCCTGTATGTATACCCCTGTGTTTCCTTAGTTCCCCGGCCAGCATTGTGCCCGTACGCCTCGTGTTCCTGTTTCTCTGCTCGTGGTTTCTTTGTAAGGTTCTAGTTCTTCTGGGTTCTAAGCACGTTTATGTTTATCTTAGTTGTTCCGTGTGTTTTGTGTTTTTGTGGATTCCTCTGTTGTTTGTTCATGCCTGATTGTTCTGACTTGCCAGTTCCCCTGTTACGATAATGAAGTCAGCTTTGATTCGTTGATTCTTATGGATGAGCTATTCAATCCTAGCTGTTAAAATGTAATTCCATGGTCGTGACTCGGGTCTTATTTACTGAATATTGTTTCTGTCCAATCAAAAACACGTATGGACACAGTCTGGAAATTTAGAAGAACGGACCGACAGAAGTGACCCAAATCTGCTTGGAAAGACGTCTGGTTCCATTGACTTACATTGAAGTTAGACTAGGTTTTCGACGCTCCTGTGAAGCTGCTATTTTGGAGATACTGCTTTTCTTTGGAAAGCGATAATCTGGAGCATGTTTGGCCTAAATTCCAGATAAGACAAATATGCGTTTTATATATATGATGAAAAGTTAACCTCTGTCACCCAACATGTAGTCTATAGACTCTAAAAGCTTAGTGTACAGCATGCCAAAGTTGTCTAATCAGGTACCATTCTGGACCAGTGTAGGGCTGCAACGATTCATCAACCCTAGCCTGGGACAAACTACAGGGCTGTGATAACTGGGGCACATCTCACGCTTAATGTCAGGTCTCCACAGACATACCTGTAGTTGCTAAGCCCACCTTATAGATTCTTCTCGGAGCCATAGACCGGAGGTGTAGACGTCTTGGCCTGGGTAAGGAGCCTGCAGACATGCACAACAACTTTGATGCTCTGTAACTGATTTACTGGAAGACAGTAGATGCACTATTCATGAAACTGGGTAATCAGATATGCCTGGCTTCTGACAGTGAAGTGAAAAGACTCCAGAAAGAGGGGGAGAGAGAGAGAGAGAGAGAGAGAGAGGGAGAGGGAGAGAGAGAGAGAGAGAGAGAGAGAGAGAGGGAGGGAGAGAGAGAGATAGCACTCGTGTAGTATTGCTTACACAAGTTTGATTTCCAGGCTCAGATGGCTCTTTCAGACGGCTGTAAGTGACAGACATTGATTGGAGGAAAGACAAGCCGCTGTTATCACAGTCCATACAGCTTCAGACTCAGGAAGATACCCCAGGGTATCCTGGGTGTGTGTGGTTTGCAGCGAGATAACCTTTGACCTAGCTGTGTGTACTCTTATTGAATGAGCATGTCGTCTCATGTTGGTTCTCGTGTCGTGACCCTGTACCGGTGCTATGAAGACTGTGGGATTGGATTTATTACCGTGCTGTACACTATATCACCTAAAGTATTTACTCGTCTGTCTGCACACGCATATGAACGTAAGTGACATCCCATTCTAAATCCGTAGGGTTTAATATAAAGTCAGCCTGGCTCTTCCCAAGGTGTTCCTCTTGAGGTCAGGACTCCACACCAGACTCGCTCATCCATGTCTTTATGGAGCTTGCTCTGTGCACTGGTGTGCGGTCATGTTGGAACAGGAAGGGACCGTCCCCAAACTGTCCCCACAAAGTTGGGAGCATGAAATGGTCCAGGGTCTCTTGGTCTGCTGAAGCATTAAGAGTTCCTCTCACTGGAACTAAGGGGCGGAGCCCAACTCCTAAACACCACCCCCACACCATAATCCCCCCTCCACCAAACTTTACACTCGGCACAGTGCAGTCAGACAGGTACCGTTCTCCTGGTACCACCAAACCCAGACTCGTCCCATCAGATTCCCAGATGGGGAAGCGTGATTGGTCACTCCAGAGAACACGCCTCCACTGCTCTAGAGTCCAGGGGTGGAGCTTTACACCACTGTGCTCCACGCTCTGCACTGCGCTTGGTGATGTAAGGCTGGGATGCAGCTGCTCGCCATGGAAACCCATTCCATGAAGCTCTGCACACTGTTCCTGAGCTGATCTGAAGGACACATGGAGTTTGGAGGTCTGTAGTGATGGACTCTGTAGAGAGTTGGTGACCTCTGTGACCTATGACCCTCAGCATCTGTTGACCCCGCTCTGTCATTGTACGTGGTCTAACACTTCGTGTCTGAGCTGCTGTCGTTCCCCATCACTCCCACTGTGTTCTAATCCCACTGACAGTGGACTGTGGAATATTTAGTAGGAGGGAATTTCACTACTGGACTTGTAGCACAGGTGGAGCATCCTATCACGGTGCCACACTGGACTTAGCTCCTGAGAGCGACCCATTCTCTCACTAACGTCTGTAGGAGCAGCCTGCATGACTAGGTGCTTGGTTTTATACATCATCTATTTATCTGTCTTTCCAAGTTGACCCGTTTCTCCACATAGCTCACTCGCTGAGCATATGGCAGCATAAAAAAATGAAAGACTGATTCATTAAAACACATGCTGCTCATCATCGGATAGCGCTACGAGACAGGGGTAAAGAAAACTGCAGATAACAATAACTGCGTTATAATGCAGTGGCTTTTAGATATCCATAGATTCTGATATCCTCCTCTTCCCGGAGCAGCCTGGCTTCTTTCTGATCATTTTAATACGTCATTTTCATTTGTTTGAGTTTACCATATTAACTTTTACACACATTCTATTTTCCCTGTATGTGAAATAACAGCAGATAAACAGCGATTGTACATTAAAATGTGTTCCCTGTAGAGCAGGGTCTCGCTATCTTTAATCTGTGGACCACCAATGGACCATATAGCACCCTCTAGTGGTCTGTGGACCTGTACTTGATAGGAGGCAGTAGTAGTGGGCCGGAAACGTCATATATAACCATATTAGTGTTATATAAGGACATTATATAAATATTTGTATATGTTAGTCTGCACATACACCAATAGAAACATGGCAGTACCAGCAGGCTAATTAAACATATTCAGTTTGAGACAACATAGCCGCTGGCTAGCCCGGTGACTTAGGGAGCTTTTTCCCAGACCCCTTGTTTGAATTTGGACGTATCGTAATTTCTCTATAGCCAGATTTCCTGGAGAAACTGGGTTTATAAAAGTTGATTTTAGGTTTCTGGTTGGCTGATATGCTTTATGGTGATTATCAGATGGGTCTTGGGTAGGGAAAGGTTGGGGAACTCTTCTGAAGAGGATCGTTCACTTGTTTTTACTTTTAGTTTTATTTATTTTGCAAAATGTGTGGTTTAATCAGGTGTACCCAAACTTTTGAAATTTTTAGCTTTACAAATAACGAGGTTCCTTAAAAACACCGGGCAGAATTTTGAGGAACTTCCTTCAGTTCGTTCCACCTAGGACACCTCCACCTGCTACAACTGCAGCTTCAGCGGGTGTAGAGCCAGCATCCCAAGATAACCAGTATTCGATTAGACCCAATCAGCCTGTGACCTGATGATTCTGACATTCGTAGTAGACCACGGGATTGTACATGTAGGGCCCCATATGACCGACCCATTGATCCACCAGCCTTGTTTGTGCTCTCCCAGTTGCAGATCAATAAGACAGTCAGCCACAGCAGTAGTCCAAGCAAACTAACCAGCTAACAGCTACAGAAGAGCCAGACCGGGACGTTTCAGGTCTGGTTTCGATCTCCAGTTCAGATGTCACTGTGATGTGAGGAAGACGGTTAGATCAACATGAGCTCTGTGTTCCTTACAGGCTCTTTATGGTCACCATGTACAGCATCTCCTGCCTTAATCGCATCACATGACGCGGGACTTGTTGGAACAGCTGTGGTCGATTTAAGGCCCATCAATGATGGATAGCTTTCATCAAAACATTCTTTGCTCAGAACGGGAGACGTTCAGGTCGATAATTACCCGACATGCGATTCAAACGATCAGTGATATTTGAAAACGCTTTAAAATAACATTCCTTGAGCCGCAATCACGGCCGCTCACCGCGGCGTGGAAGCTAGGCTCTTTCCTGAGGCCTGAAGGGGGGCATAGGAGAGGGTCCTTGCGTAAGCCTGGTTGTACTGTAAAAGGAGATCGGTGCGGAGAGCGAGGGTGGACGTTACAGGCTACCACAAGATCACAGACGCTAGATCAAAGGTCATGTGATGGACCCCTGGCCCAGGTTACCCTGTGACGTCATCTGTATAATTGCTGAAATGTAAGACATCACAGCAGGCCCAGTGGCTTATCTCCAAAGCCCAGAGGGGTCCTTCTCTTTGTCCTTATCGATTTCGCTGCTCGCTTCCCGTGGGCCTGGCAGCTGTGCTTTGATCACCATCGGGCCGAGTCCCCTTGCAAGTTCATCGTGTGCCACGCCGCGCAGCTCCCAGAGACCCTCTGGCCTTCAGATGCAGTAAAGCCTCCTCCCTCTGAGGAGTGCACTGTCACCAAGCCTGACTGTATCAGATCCAGATGGAATGTTGTCTTATTATCGCTCGACATCATCAAAGTGAGACGATGCCCATAACTCTCCCGCACACGCTTGGAGGATGAAGCAACTGGTGGGGGGGTCACTGAGCACGCTCCCTAACGTGATAGACTGTTTTGAACCTCGGCTGTAAAAGTCTGTTTTGGATTATGAAAGAAAGTGTTAGTGTATTGTAAGTAGTGTGTTTGGTGTACACTTGCGTAATCTCCACTTAAGTGTAATGTGTTTAGCTGTATTGTAAGTAGCGTGTCGGTGTAACAGTAAACTCAGTCAAGTGATAATGCTGTTAGTGTGCCTGTAAGTAGTGTGTAGTTGGTGTAACTGTAACTCAGATAGTGTAATGTGTTAGTGTAGCCTGTAAGTAGCGCATGCCGACGTGTACGGTAACTCAGTAAGAGTGTAATGTGTTTAATGTGCGTGTAAGTAGCTGTGTTGGTCTGTACATGTAGTCATCAGTAAGTGTAATGCCCGTTAGTGAGCTGTAAGTAGTACGTTTTGAGTGTACGGTAACTGCAGTAAGCTAGTAATGTGTTAGTGTGTGCTGTATAGTAGTGTGTTGTTGGTAGTCCGGTAATCTCAGTACAGTGTAAGTCCGTGTTAGTGTCGGTGTATATAGTACAGTGTTGTGTGTTACAGTAAGACTCAGTAAGTGTAATGTGTTAGTGTACTGTGTTGTCGAGTAGCGTCTGTCGGTGCTACAGTTAAAGCTCAGTAAGTGTAATGGTTAGTGTATTGTAAGTAGTGTGTTGGTGTACGAGTTAACTCAGTACTGTGTAATGTGATTAGTGTATTGGTAAGTAGCGTGGTCGGTGTCACAGACTAACTCAGTAAGTGTAATGTGTTAGTGTAATTGTGCAGTAGTGTGTTTGCTATCGGTAACTCAGTAATTGTATGTGTGTGTATTGTAAGTACCGGTGTAAGTATCGCAGTAAGTGTACAATGTACCGCGTTAGTGTGCTGTAAGTAGCCGTGTTGGTCGTACGGTAACTCAGTAAGTGTAATGTGTTAGTGTGCTGGAAGAGTAGTGTGTTGCCGTGTACAGGTAACTCATAGTCCTCAAGATGTAATGTGTTAGTGTGTACTGTAAGTCTAGTCAGTGTTGGTGTACGGTACAACTCACATGTAAGTGGTAATGTGTTATGTACTGTGATGTGTGGGTATGTGTAGCGTGAACTCGCAAGTGTATGGCTTTAGTGTGTCAGTATATCACCAGTAAGTGTACAGTATATCAGTAAGTGTGATGTGTTAGTTATTAATGATTTGCTAACACATTGAGAACATCGTGCTGAACTGCAGACCTTGGGCTAGGAAACGTCTTCCCACCCACTGTATACACAAACCACTTTCGCTAGCTCTGCTGTTGTCAGTTAGCGCTGTGGTCAGCCGCGACCCCTCTCTAGACTCGTTCTGTGATTTCTGGCAAGGAGCCATCTTCCGTCCTCTGTGCTGGGCTGCTCGGCACTGCTCATGTGTAACGCTCTGTGATTTACTGCTGCGCTTTGATGTGTTAGATCTTTAACCAATATTTTATTCCTCCTAACTAAACTCTCAACGGCAATTACCAGCAAGGATGGCTAAGTGTAATTCTCTCCACAGAGTGCTGAAGGCCGTGAGTGTCTAACCGCACCCCCCTGCAGCTGTGCTCATTCTGACGATCAAGTTCTGTCATTTATGAAACATACGCCAGTTAAATTGTTAAACCCAGTAGAGTGTATCATTCACAGTGGTGATAACTTCATATGAATATGGACTAACCCTCATGGAATAATATAGTCCACCTTAAAACCCTCTCATGGAATTATCCATTAAACCTCCAGAGTGGAGCTGTACAGGTGGAGGAACCAGCTTCCTTACCCTGCAGTGGAGCTGATAGAACAAGGTTTATTACTAAGCAGGTTTGGAGCGATTCTATTGGTCGGTCCATCATGAATATTCACTAACCTGGAAAGGCAAGGACTAGAGCTTTTACGAACTCGTGCGAAAAAAGAGAATCAAAGTTTTTTACACCCACTAAATATATATTAGAAGGTGGAGATATGGAGGAGTATCATACCTCAATGGTGACCTACATCAGGAAGTAGATGTGGTGTATCAGGATATGGGACTAGGTTCAGACTCTCAGCAGGGTGGAGACAGTGCTCAGTGTTTTTTTTTCTTGGAGCTGCCTCACGTCGGCTATACATCTATAAACAACCCATCCAGTTAGAGGGGTGTACCTAAACTACTGGTGGTGTAGGTTTCATTAATATGAGAATTCCATTAAACACAATGTGTTCTGGCGCTGACTCCGCCTTAAAGCTATAAACTGGGAAACACAAGGAAACCATATCCCGTGTTCCGGACTGTAACGTGGGAAGGAAAGGCAGAAGGCAGCAGGTTTCTATAGGAGGGTGTTTATTATTTAAGAACAATGGCCTTAAATTCTTCGCCTTTTAAATTTCGGAGGTTATCAGAATCAATAGCACCCAGAAAAACAAACATCCACAGCATCAGCCGGCCGTCTGACACAAAGAAGGTGAAATCCAGCCGGGAAAATATTTATCACAGGAAAGGTGAGGCCCTATATATCTCTCATACTTTTCATACTTTGGTATTTATGAAACCATAAAAACTGTTGAACCTTTGAAAGCCCCTCCACCTAGAACAGGAAAAGAACCTCGGGGAGGTGAATGGGTCCACTGGGCTTTATTGGTAAGCCATGGTCTGCCAGATCGCTTCAGGACGCCGACACGGGGTGGGGGGTGTTAGAGTGTGTGTGTGTGTGTGTGTGTGTGTGTTGTCAGACAAGGAGAATTGAAGCCATAAAACATCGGATCAGTCCTCAGCAGACCCCCGCACAGATACAAAGAAAGATGGGCTCCATGTAGTCCATGTGTCTAATCTATAATATACACAGACTGGACACTTTATTAGGTACAGTTAGCTCACCGTCCACTGTATCAGCTCCACTGACCATACAGGACACTCTGTAGGTGTACAGGTCCAGACTGTAGTCCATCTGTTTCTCTGTGTACTGTATTACCCTGTTCTTCAATGGTCAGGACCCCCACAGGACCACCACAGAGCATGTGGGTACTATCAAGGTTCCTTAATAGTTATTGGTTTGGATATACTGTAAGCTCACTGGCCTAAACCTGAGCCCCCTGTGACTGAAACGTACCTAACAGACTGGAACCCCTCCACCAGCACCAGTAACAGCTGGAACTGGACTGGTTAGGTACTGGACGAGGTTCAGGATGTAGCCACATCAATGTTCAGACACTCTCACATCAAAGAACTGGTCAGCTGGTCCAGATGTGGTGGATGCCTTCCCTGGCACAGTTCCGAGGAGAATTCCCTGTAGGCTGGGATTGTATCCACTGCTGGTAGACCCGTTATGCGGACCGTACGCTAACCACACACCTGCAGATTCAGCTACTTCCTTCACACTATGGTCTTTGGCCACGCCCACATGCAGTCCCTCCTTTTAGCCAATCATTAACATCTGCTCTGGAGCCATTTTCCACACATGGAACGAGACATTCCCTGCACTGTAGCACCTCTTCTCCATCTATGGATCCCGTCACTCACACCCCACAGGGATTTATAGACCCATCATCCTTGTGCAGCAGCGCCATCTGCCGGAGCCTGAAGGTACTACCACCTTAAACACACGAGGTGAGGTGTGTTATGATTCTGAGAAGAGATTTTAATTTGTACAGATGTTTTATGCGGTGTGCAGGTTCCTTTAAACATGATTCCCAAAGAATCTATCAATAGGGGGTTCTGGAAAAACGAGTTTATGAACAAAACTTCTAAATGTAAAAGAACCTACACAGTGTATCCTAAAAACCAAAAGGTCCCTAATGGTTCCTGCCTTGGATGTAGGGGTCTGTGACTGGTATAGACTCTTTATGTTGTTTTTGAAGGTTCCTTAAAAAGGTTAATCACACCCGCACATTAAAAAACAAGCCACAGATCCTGCTGTATTCTAAGTGGTTTCTACAGAACACTGGGTTGCCAGATCCCAGCCCAGATATTCTCAGTCCAGAGTTTGCTTAGAAGCCTCCCACCAGAAGGAGAAACTTCATAATGGTTTTCTTCATGGTGTATTACAAAGTTTGGTGGGAAAACTCCAGACCTGGCAACCCTGACGGCAGGCGCTTATGCTGTATCAGACAATCATGAGGGTTCTTTTATGGTACTCCTCTAAAGAACCCTGTTAGCAGGTTTAATATTAGGTATTGATTTAGCTCCCTGATTTAGTCATGCTACCAAAGCAAGCAGGCCAGCGCAGTAAGGGCTGGCACAAGCTTCCTCCAAGTCGCATGAAGCCAGCAGCCAAATACCTTCGAACTGACGCCGCCTTAAAGGCTCGAACACTTGGAGAGCACTGTCTGTTTCTTTCATAGCATTGCGCTGAGTGATGCTGGGAGAGGAAGAGCCAATTCACCCACCCACCCGCAGAATGGCCGGCCAATTATGCTCTTCCAGACTCCCAGCCATGGATGGCGGTGGCATCACCAGGGACTGATCTCCAGATGATAAGGCCAACGCTCCGCAGTTCTGTTCTTAAGGCATTCTCAGCTCCCCACACAAACAATGACCCCCTCTGTGATGTTCGGGGGGGTTTTCATTTTGTGGAAATGGGTTCTTTAGTTGAGGTGACAGTAGGTTTGAACCGAGAGTCGCTGAGCTGCTGGACCACCAGGTTCTACCTTTTGCTCATGATCACATTCCTATCCCTGTATTCCAAGATGATAATCCCGGCTGCAGATGTGACTGTTTGGCATGATAACCATTCAGGAGCATTCACACATCTGGACTGGCCTGAGTAACCCCCAGTGGGACCACCTGGAACAACCAGTAAAACTCCAGAGAAGGCTGAGAAATCTGGCGCAACTGATCGGTTCTTTGATGTAAGAGTGTCCGAACAGCGATGTGGCCTACATCCAGAAACCTGTCCAGTCTATGCCAAATCCAGTCCCAGCTGTGATTCATGCTGGAAATCTGGAATTCTGGGAAATCTGTCTCCTTATCTGTTCCTGAGTGAATGTAAGTTTGTTTGGATGTAAGTTGTGAGATTGACTCGGACAGCTCAGAACTTTCCCCCTGTAATCACCTGCTGTCTGAGCTTTCGGCCGGTGTTTATGTTGGCGCTGTGTTCCGGACTGTGGGCTGGATGCGGAATGGAGTAACTCCACGGAATATGGATCAGGATTGTACTGAAACAGGTAGATGAGACTTCACAGTGCGCCCTGTGCGGCTGCCATTATCAATGAGACTGAGTTACACCATGACTATAGATTCCAGAGGCTGCTCTGAATCTTCACTGGACACCATGCTTTCCATGTTTTCCGAATGAAGCGGCCTGCTTTGATTGCTTGCAGGTTTTTTCCCACGCTCCCACGATTTTTTTGGTAGAGGCTTATCTTCATCCCCTTTGTGTATAAACCTTCCTTCCAGGCCGCTGCTGACTCATGACTGTGTATTTTAGCAAATTGTCATTCGGTCTCGTCTCTGTTTTCGCCGCTAAGGAAGTGTTTGTGTTTTGTGGTGTAGATGTCAGCATCTGCCGGGGACTGTAGGCTGTCTGAACTTTTGTAGGTTAATGGGTATTTCTGTTGACGTCAGTATTTCGAGGAAATGACGTGTGATACAAATACAGCATATGCAAATATTTGTGAAATGTGTTCATCTGATGAACTGCATGCTTTTGGGGGCACTAAGACATGACCATGACTACTTACACTAGGCCTTCAGTCTGAGCTGTACGTGTCAGAAAAGCACCTCTACACTGAATCTGTTCATTTTTGCTAGTGGCCCTATGAAATCTGGTTGTATGTTAATGCTAGGCTAATGGTTATTGGCCACTGTAGATTAAACACAAGCTTTTGAAGCTTGACAAAGACACATACACTTGTCATCAAAGGTTTGGCATCGTGAGACAAGCAAATGATTCAAGTTTCACGCTCAACCGCACATGTGACGTGAGCAAGGACATAGCCAGTGAGCAGTGGTGTCCTCCGTGAGTCATCCTGTTAGTACAGCACCATCGGCAGACGGCTGCACCACGCAGGACTACATGCACACAGACCGTTACCACGACTGTCCTTAACACCACGTTACCGTCACCAAAGACTGCAGTGGTGTCGTACCAGACTGTCATGGAGTGACTCAGAATGGCAGCGGGTCATCTTCAGTGACAAGTCCCGCTTTAGTCTTGGTGGAGACGCCCAACGAATCCGTGTGTGGAGGCACCGTGGTCAGCACCGAGATGAACGGTTTGTTGTCACACGTCCAGAAGGCCTGGTGTCGCTCCACCTCCACCCCTACCGCACCATCTGCAGGAACTGTGTGAGGATGTTCAAGCTGCATGGGATGGATTATCACAGGACTCCATCAGGAACCTCTACAGCTCCATACCGAGACGTCTGGCGTGTTGGGTTAGCGAACACGGCGGCCTGACGCCATACTGAGAGACAGACTTCTGTATTCCACTAATGCCCATGCCTAGTCCTATATGGAGCTTACAGAGTTGTCCTGTACTGTACATTCTTCACAATAGAAGTGCCCTTAAGTGTTCTCTTAGAGATGCCCTAGAA
Organism: Prochilodus magdalenae; assembly: GCA_024036415.1. NCBI lineage: Eukaryota > Metazoa > Chordata > Actinopteri > Characiformes > Prochilodontidae > Prochilodus > Prochilodus magdalenae. The sequence goes on along the minus strand of JAMWET010005949.1, from coordinate 78,903 downwards.
TCGTATAATGTAATGTATAGTAAGGTAAAGGATCTCTTCCGGTTCCGCTTGTCCGGCAGGGTTTGCATTACATGGAAGCATCAAAGGTTCCTAACACTTCTCAGAATTTCAGGGCTCCAAAAGTGGTTCTTCAATGCCATCATGCAAAGATGATGAAGGTAGCTGTTAAAGGGGAATTCTAAGTCATTCCGAATGGTTTGACGTGACGAGGTTCAGGTGTTCTTTACAGTGGTGGTTATAGGAACCAGGAGTCCTGATGTCTACAGCACATATACAGACTTTCAATGCTACATCAGACCTGCATGTTTATTATGTAGTTATGTATATGTGTCATTGATGGTGATAAAAAGTCAGTGGATTGATGGATTTCCGCTCTGAGAGCCACATAATCCTGACGTAAGAACTTGTTTTCCCCTGACAGGCGTGAAGTGTTGCACCTACATGAGAGTGCAGGGATCCACGACCTTAAAGAACCTCGCTGGCAGCTCACCCTGTGCCTCGTGGTGGTGGTCATCATACTCTACTTCAGTCTGTGGAAGGGCGTTAAGTCCTCTGGGAAGGTACCCAAATCCTGAGTGCTGGTTGATTAGTTTTTACTGCACTGTGTTGTTTATGAACTGATATGGGGGGTTAACCATGAAGTTTGTGTGCAGGTGGTGTACATCACTGCCACCATGCCCTACATTGTGCTGCTGGTGCTGCTGATTCGAGGCGTCACTCTACCTGGTGCTATGAATGGAATCCGTGCGTATCTCCATATTGACCTGAAGATGCTCAACAAGCCTCATGTAAGTCAATTGTTGATTTACTATTAGCGTGTTAGCTGTACATACATGCGCTCACAGTCCTATGCTCAACTCACCTGAACACTTACCTGGGTGTCCACTTACTACCTCATTTCTACACTCTGGGTCAGTTGTATCAGGGCTGTGGTGATCTGTACGTTGGTTTCAGAACTGACCAGTTAAATTTGAAGTTATCAGTCATGTGTAGTACCTGTAGTACCTGATGTTCTGGCCACACCACTGTACCACGAACTCTACTATACCACTAGCATGGCAGTGCCACCACCCAGATAATAGAGCCTAAAACTCACCATGAGCTCAGACACTGCCCGACCAAGGGGCCAGTACCTAGAGATGAATACACTGACATATATAAAGCAAAAGTGCACTACCTGGCAACCCAGCCCAGCGCCTATACCTATAGAGAAGGTCATTATAAGTTCAACACAAGTACATACACACAACTTACACGTCTACTAGAGCTCACTCACTGAAGTGCGTTACGAAGAGACGGGTCTTCAGTCTGCGTTTGAAGACCGCGAGAGACTCCGCTGTTCGGACGGCCAGTGGGGAGCTTATTCCACCATCTGGGAGCCAGGACAGAGAAGAGCTTGGACGCTTGGTTAACTGGGTTAACTGTAAACCCATTTCATAAGATATGCCATCCCTGTATCTCCACTCACCGGCCATCTTATCAGCTCCACTGACCGTACAGGACACTCTATAGGTGTACAGATCCAGACTGTAGTCCATCTGTTTCTCTGTATACTGTATTACCCTGTTCTTCAATGGGCAGGACCCCCACAGGACCCCCACAGAGCAAGTACTATGTGGGTGGTTGATCATTCTCAGCACTGCAGTGACACTGACGTGGTGGTACAGTGGCACAGCCAGAATCTCATCTTAGGGACAGTTACAGGTTAAGGGGAGCAGCTAGAAAACATCACTAGCCAACTTCGCTGCAGCTATACATGATTACTGACCTCACAGAGTATTTAACGGCCCTCTTACTGCAACAGCATACAGCCTAGCACTGTGGGTACTGGCTAATTAACCAGACGCCCACCTTGTACAGAATTAGCTACAGATGTGTAGGGCCAATGGTTGAATGTATATATGTTCCACGTATCCCGGTGACCTAACACACTAGCTATGTAAGTTATAGCTTAGGACCGCTCAGCCTTCCAGGAAGCTTGAGCAGGGTAATGCTTTGTTTGCATGTTAGCACTGGGGGGAAAAGCCATGTTCTCTGCCGCTGCTGGTTTAAAACAGATGGTCCGCGTCTGAAGACATTGGTCGTGCAGCAGGCAATGTGGTTGAACATGCAAATCCACAAATGCAGCCTTAGTATAGCGCCACGGTAATCATACAAGGCACCTGTTTCTGAAATGGCCATGGGGTCATTTTATCTCGTCCCTATGTTCCACAGGCTTCAGTATCTGTCTTTGTACTACAGAATGCATGTGCTCTGTGTTGCAGGTGTGGATTGAAGCTGCCACTCAGATCTTCTACTCTCTGGGGGCAGGTTTCGGAGTCCTTATCGCCTTTGCCAGCTACAATAAATTTGAAAATAACTGCTACAGGTAAGAAAGGGCGCTGCTACAAAGCGTAGGGTTTGGGCATCATGACCAGCAGCCCTGTGGCAAAAGGAAAAGCTCGATCATGCACACCTCTCTGGTTCATTAAAAGCACCCTAGCTAATGATAGCGATCTCCAGGTTACTCCTCGGAGCTGTTGCCTAATTGAATTCGGGGCTACAGCGGCTGCTCACATCGAGCCAATAGCGTCTCTGCTTTGTGTCATTCTCTAAAGAGCATGTCAGACAGAAAGAGCCCCAGGCTCCGTCCCTGCCTCGGCGATAAGGGAATTTGTGTGGTGGATGGGGACATGTGTCCTAGTAAAGCCGGGTTTCAGTGGCGAATGTCAAGGATGGCCAGCTTAAGCCTTGCCACAGAGGGTCAGTCTTTCTGTATTACACATCATCAACAGATGGCTGCTCTAATAGCTGCAGCCAGAAGGAATCAACCGACAGGAAAGAAACATGGCGGCTAGGTTTGACATGGTGGGACATGCTAATGATTCAAGTTTCATGCTATATCACACAATTAGCAACATACCATGCCATCTGGCATGTACCGTTAGCAAACACGGTGGCCCGACGGCATACTGAGAGACCATGCTTACGTATGTGTAGCTCGATGTTGTGGTACTCAAATGTCTGTCTGAGAACAATAGTCCAAAGGTTCTGACCTCTGACCTCTCGATTTTCAGACAGCAGTAGCTCTTCTTGAATAATAAGCTGTGCCTCTGCTCTGACTGTCGAGGCGGTGTCCATCTCTATCAGTCAGAGATACAGCTCATCTACTGGTCATTCTTTAGTCCTTCATCAGTGCCCACAGGCTGCTGCCCACGGGGCGCTGCCCACAGGACGATGTTAGCTTTTGGGATAGCTCTGGTTGATGTACGATTCTTAGCCCAGCGGTGAGACTGAAGTGTCCTGTAGCACTACTGTGTCTGACCCACTCACATCGTTGAAGAACACGGCCATACAGATGCAGAAACAGATGGACTACAGTCTGGACCTGTACACCTACAGAGTGTCCTGTACGGTCAGTGGAGCTGATATAATGGATACAGAGTGTTGATACTTAGAGGCTGACCTAATGAAGTGGCCGGTCTGCAGATGTGATTTCACAAGCTAGGAGAGGAATGTTGTTCGTTTTGGCCGCGCTGCAGACAGGGAGATTAAAAATCACCGTATCCTCATGCAGGTTGTCCAAGGTCATTTTAGGGGGCACGTAAACAGCATGGGTTTGAGCTTGCCAGCCCGGTGATGGCTCGCCGGGGCATTTAAACATGAGATCTCGCACAGTCGGAGGAAGGGGCCCCTTCCTCATTAACCCTATTCGGCCTTTATCCGACAAACAATGGCCTGGCACCATGGCCATGGACCCACCAAGCGGGAGAGTGAGCTCTACTTGTCTTGCTCACAGCCAAGACCTGGTTCCAATAAAAATGTCTTCTTAGATTTACCGTCTTGTTTCGGAGAGATCAGAGAGCCAGGGAAACGGTCCGTGCGTCATGGACATTTGAGAGACTTGGTTTGGGTCTGGTTCTGTTGTAAGAAATGATTGCCTGTTTGGAGGAATGATAGATAGCGGTGGTGCGTCATTGGCTTACATTATGGTCTCATGTTGTCCTTTAACCCTGGCATGCACTCTGAACGGGTTTATTGGGTGCTCCTATGCGGTCGCTACATCTCTTTCGGACTCCAGATTGGAATGGACGTGCCCAGGTGTGGATTCTGTAGGATCTTCAGTGTGGGAATGATGCCTCATGTTGGCAGCTGCACAGTCTTCCCATAAACTGCCCTTTCTACCTGATCTCAGAGATGTGCGACGGAGTCCTGGTCTTCAGACACCGTACAGGACACTGGAGTAATGAAGATGCTGTAATGTTACCGGACCTATTCAGTGACATGGCCGTCATGGCAGCAGAAGTGTTCACCCTGCTGAGGATAGTCTGTGGCTATGAAAGGATGAACGTGGTCAGCAGCAGTGTTGGGGAAGGCACTGTAGTACAAAGACAACTGGCACAACATCATTTAAATGGCCTGCCAGTACCTCTGTCTTTGAATTAGACAGTCAGGTGTTATTCATTCATCTGGCTAACCTCAGAATAACATCTATATGAATGGAATGCAATGCTTACAGAGCGTGGTGTGAGTGAGCAGAGGCTGGACGTTTGTCCTCTTCAGCTCACTGACCTTAAAACAATTAGAAAAATAAGAATTTTAAGATTTAACTACATTTAAGATAATTCTACTTGCCAAAATATCGTGTGTAGGTTGACAGAAGGCCTGTGAGGATGACGACAACATCACCAGGTTGTGGGTTATGGGAAATGGAGTTTGGGATGTTGGAGGAGAACCTGGAAGAATGACAACAACTCTGTGTCATGCCCAGGGAGTTTTAATGAATGGTTTTGCATAGTAGATGCTGAAATACATTCTCTGTATAGGAATTATTACAGTGACACTGAATGACTGTCCAACAACCACATGTCATATATTGGGGTGTCCTTTTTTGTTAACAGAGCAACAGAACAATTATTTAAAGCTCCTTTCTAAAAATCTTCACTTGCATTTTTGCTTTGTAGTTTGTACACGGTCCCTTACTGTCCCAATAACGACCTACACACAGTTGTAGCTGCTTGTGCTGTAGCTGAGCAATAGTAATTTGCGAGTCTTGGCCCTTAGTGCATGCACTGCTCAGAAGCTATTGAGGAAAGAAATCTGAATACCAGCCTGCAGCCACGGCTCCCTTGTAGGGGATGATGTTTATTATGTATGATGATTTTTAAGGGACCCTCTCAGCCACGCTCACTTATACATTATTCATAGACCAAAGACAGGCTCGTTCTCCTTCTGAGCTCCAGCTTCACAAGGCATTGGTTTGGTTTACAGCCAATCCGTTTGTTCCCACCCATGCTTATCCCATAGATCTCCCTAGACATTCCCGATATGAGATCAAGTCTGGCCCGGCGAGACTGTGTAGCATCGACGCTTTGTTCAAGTTTCAAAACTTAACCGTCAGTACGCAGAAACTCCGCTGCTGAGACACATTCTGAATTCCATAACCAACACGTTACTGTATATCGGCTTAGCCAGCCCACAGGAGGTTCGCCCCACCCATTCACAGCCCCACCCATTCACACTGACATCATACACAGCGTGTTATCATGGACTGCATTCTGATATACTCAAGCACACATCAGCCAATCAGAGCAGGGATCATTTACACCTACCAGTCTACAAGGTACAATCATACGAGCAGCACTGTGACGGTTTGTGGAACACGGATAGCGTACGTGGATCTTAAAGAAGGTGCTAGAACACCACAGTGATCCGATACGGACCTACAGGGTTTTACAGCAGGGCTGGACTTCAGGAGGGTTGGCCTGAGGTCCACAGGTCCAGAGCCAGCACTCTTTCCTCTTGAATAGGTTCTTCAGGTTCTTCTTGAATCCAAACACTGACCGGTGGCATGTTGTTTCTTTGTGCCCCTGCAGGGATGCCATCCTGACCAGCACTATCAACTGCGTCACCAGTTTCTTCTCAGGGTTCGCCATCTTCTCAGTGCTGGGCTACATGGCCCATGTGCGCGGCGTTGAAGTGAAGGACGTGGCCACCGAAGGTGCGTGTAGTGCATTATCCTGTGTTCTGTCAGCTTGCCTTGCTCTCCAGATAAACAGAGCTTAGTGATGCGCTCTGGAACTGATGCACCTGAATCGTTTTGACTGGGCGCTTTGATCTGACTGGATGTTGTGTGTTTGCAGGGGCTGGTCTAGTTTTCGTGATCTACCCAGAGGCCATCACTACTCTTCCTGGCTCCACCTTCTTCGCCATATTCTTCTTCATCATGCTTCTGACGCTGGGCATCGACAGCTCTGTGAGTGAATCACTGTGAATACAGGAATGACATGGTTCCATAATTACAGTGTGTACAGGTGGTCCAGATTTGGTGGATGCCTTCCCTGGCACAGTTCCAAGGAGAATTCCCTGTAGACTGGGATTGTATCCACTGCTGGTAGACCCGTATGACCGTACGCTTCCACACACCTGCAGATTCAGCTACTTCCTTCACACTATGGTCTTTGGTCTCTGTTTATCTTAGCTGACTAGGTCCTAATGATCTGAGAGTTGGGTTGGCTCATATGGATACGTACACTAAAGCTGATTCTGTATCGGACTGGCACTCAGTGTAGGGGTTAGGAACTGGGATGATGGGTTCCTGGCTTTACTCCTCGTGAGTGCCAGCTGCATTTTGAATCCCCCGCAGTTGTCTGCGTTTTGGGTGTCCAGTTAGGAGACCATTACACTGATCAGGCCTGTTAATAATGCAGGTGTGGACGAGTTTCTCCAGATCTGGTTCAGCCGCATAATCTCTAGTCTAGAAATCAACCGTTTAGGGCAAAGCACTTGGCATCGCCGACATGTGGACAATCAGGACAAAACTGTCCGGGGTTTACGGCACACACACTGTAGAAATATGAATATTCAAAAGACAAATTAGCATAAGAAACACAATCACACTCTGCACACACATGATCATTCTTGTGTCACTGTGTCTTTTCAGATGGGAGGAATGGAAGCGGTCATCACTGGACTCACAGACGACTTCAAAATCCTCAGGAGGAACAGGAAACTGTTCACTTTCATCACCGCATTCGGAACCTTTCTGTTTGCCTTGTTGTGCGTCACCAAAGTAAGTTTCATTCTCCTGCGTAAGAACATAAGAACCTGAACCTAGCAGAAGAGTAACCCGCAGAACATGAGATCTCAGCAAGTGAAGTGACCTTAGCGCAATAAATATTATAAGGTCTAGCTGAAATATCTTTATATCTCATTGTAAGATTGCTGTGGGCTGGTTATCTGGTTATTTAACTTATTTACAGGAATGTGTAAAGCTGTTTTAGGTGATTTCAGTGAGCTACTTATGTTAGCAGACAGTTTGTACATGCTTAACTCCAGCCACATTATCTGCCGGTGTAGTGAACAAATCATAACAACTACAAACTGGAAATTTAAGAAACTTTAAATTAGAATTATAAGACATGTTAATTAAGACAATTAATGTTAGATCATTTTACTTGCCATGGTATGATTGTTACCACGGGAATGTTAGTAGTACACTGGAAAACATGATAAGTAGAATTGGCAAATAGAATTTTCTTGGTTTAAGTGATTTTAGTGAGCCATATATTCTCGTTACAGTGGCAGAGAGTTTTGCTTATTTAAAGAAACAGGCTTAAAAGAAGCCACATAATCTACCAGTATAGTAAAAAATCTGGATTCTTAAAACTAGCTTTTAACAAACTTAAAATAAGATCCCTTTACCTGCCAGGGTATCATTGTTACATATTGTTAGTACACTGCAATATATATATATATATATATATAGGCAAGCAGAATTATCTTAAATCTAGCTGATATATACTCTCTTAAAACTCATTGGTTTCAATCTAGTTTTAAAATTATTTATCGTTTTCAGTAATTTTTGTTTAGTTTAAGTGATTTTATTGCCAGAGAGTGGATTGTTTCAAGCACATTTCTTAAAATAATATACTGCCTGTATAGTGAGAAAATTGGTTTAATATAAAATAAATATACATAAAATGAAACTTAAAACAAGCAAAAAAAATAGATAGAAATGAGTTCTCTTAAAATGAGCTTCCAGAAGTCTGGAAATGAGAACTTTAAGATATACTAACTAGATGTACGACCATTTTACTTGCCAAGATTCAAGATCATTTTTTGCAATGTAGAAGCTAGTTTAGTATCTCCGAAGCTACTTTTCGTGAGACACTAGAACTGTTCCCTAATGGTTCTTGTCTTGGATGTTAAGTTCTAGAACAGTAAAACAGCTTTTAAACTTTAAAAAAAGGGGTTTTCACACGGTTCCTTAGAGAACCAAAATATGTTCTCCTAGGTCATCACTCCAGAGAACCAATTCTGGATCCTTTAATGGTGAGATGTATAAACAGCAACTAAACATTTCTCCAAAATGACGGGCCTTGGGACTCTCAGTCATTAGCCTGACCTTTACTCCTCATCTCCTTCAGCGCTACGCACTGTGAACACGTATTGGAAAAGACGGCACCGCATTCCAAGCCCTCTAAGCCAATTTCATGCTCATCGGAAGCATTTCATTGGCTCATAGATTTAACTGATGTAACAAAAGCATGAACTGGCATTTGACCTGATGGTTTGCAAATACACAGAGGAGCTATTGTCTTCAGACTCAAATGCCATGGCTCTGGTAATTTCCTACATGTGCTCAGTGGATATTAGGGTCCGTTTCAGGAATGCAGTGGGATGCAAGACTAGATCTTATTTAGAAGATAAAAGAAGATTACATGACTGAAAATGAGTGAAATATTAAATACTAATAACCAGGATATGAAGCCAATAATGGGCCAGCACTACAGATGTTTCACAGAGCAATAATAATAATAATAATAATAATAAACTGTAATCCAGCTAATATAGCTTTAAAGTTTAAGGCAGGTCCACAGCAGTCCTAATGGTTTATATAATAAAATATAATATATATATATATATAAAATGTACACTTATCAAAAGAATAGCCGCACAAATAGCTGCACCCAGAAGGAATAAACTTGATGTGTAGGTTTGACATGGTGAGACATTCTAATGTTTCAGGTTTTACGCTGAACCGTACATGAGCATGTGACTTAAGCAGGGGCGGGACTTATCCCTGTACCTGACTGACCCAACAGCCACCATTACAGACATCCAGCGAGCAGTGGTGTCCTCCATGAGTCATCCTGTTAGTGCAGCACCATTGGCAGACGGCTGCACCACGCAGGACTACATGCACACAGACCGTTACCACGACTGTCCTTAACACCACGTCACCGTCACCAAAGACTGCAGTGGTGTCGTACCAGACTGTCATGGAGTGACTCAGAATGGCAGCGGATCATCTTCAGTGACGAGTCCCGCTTTAGTCTTGGTGGAGACGCCCAACGAACCCGTGTGTGGAGGCACCGTGGTCAGCACCAAGATGAACGGTCTGTCGTCACACGTCCAGAAGGCCTGGTGTCCCTCCACCTCCACCCCTACCGCACCATCTGCAGGAACTGTGTGAGGATGTTCAAGCTGCATGGGATGGATTATCACAGGACACCATTAGGAACCTCTACAGCTCCATACCGAGACGTCTGGCGTGTTGGGTTAGTGAACACGGCGGCCCGACGCCATACTGAGAGACAGACTTCTGTATGTGTAGCTCAATAAATATTGATCATATCAGTCTAAACTTATCACCAGTTATTGATCCTGGTCACCTTTACCTTCTATCCTGCACTCCCACACCTCCCTCTGGGTGCAGCTGCTGATGATGTGTGTATATGTGTATATAATATTTAATATTGTTCCATTTTAATAATTAACACTGATAACAGGTTCAGTGTCTCATGTTGCTTCTTTTTTCTTCTTCTTTCGTTTCAGGGAGGGATCTATGTTGTGACTCTGCTGGACACCTATGCTGCAGGGACGTCTATTCTGTTCGGGGTTCTTGTGGAGGCCATAGGAGTGTCCTGGTTCTATGGTAGGTGGGTCCTCATTAACTGCAACCTCCACGCTTTACTAGGCAAGGCAAGTTCATACACAAGGGCAGTTCAAAGTGCTTTACATAAAAGGGAGAAAATACAAAAGACATAAAAACAAAATAAAAGCACAATAAGTCATTTAAAAATCATTAAAATATCATTAATATCGCTAATCATTAAATAAAATATTAATAAAAGTAAATATAAGGGTGAGGAATAGAGAGTGGTGTTACAGGAGAGTGACAGGGTTTAGACTGAGCTGAAAGCTGGATCAAACAGGAATGCCTTTAGTCTGGATTTAAGACTATCTACCATCTGGGCTTTACTAATACCCTCTGTCAGCTGATTCCATCTAACAGCTGCGTAGGAGCTAAACTCCGCCCCTCCATGTTTAGTCTTTACCTTAGGCAGGACTAACTGACCTGTTCCTAACGCTCAGCTCATACTGCTGGTCCTAAACCACTGAGACAGTTATAGACCGGTACCAGGACTTTAAATCTTTATTGTAGCAGAATGGGATCCAGTGTAGGGATTTAAGGCTGGGGGTGATGTGGTCCCTTTTGGGACTCTGGGTGAGGACTCTGGCGGCTGTGTTCTGAATCAGCTGGAGCTGTCTGATAGTCTTTTCTGGAGGACCTGTTAGAAAACTGTTACAGTGATCAGCCCTGCTGGAGATGGAGGCGTGAATGAGTTTCTCCAGGTTTCTGGGTAAGGACCCGGGGTAAGGACTCGGGGGTTAGGACCCTGGGTGAGGTCTGTGGGTGAGGACCCTGGTTGAGGACTCTGGGTGAGGGCCCTGGGTGAGGACCCTGGGTGAGGACCCTGGGTGAGGTCTGTGGGTGAGGACCCTGGTTGAGGACTCTGGGTGAGGGCCCTGGGTGAGGACCCTGGGTGAGGACCCTGGGTGAGGACCCTGGGTGAGGACTCTGAGTGAGGACTCTGGCGTCTGCGTTCTGGATCAGATGGACCTGTCTGATTGTCTTTTCTGGAGGACCTGTTAAAGGACTGTTACAGTGATCAGTTCTGCTGGAGATGGAGGCATGAATGAGTTTCTCCAGGTCTCTGGGTGAGGTCTCTGGGTGAGGACTCTGAGTGAGGACTCTGAGTGAGGACTCTGGCGGCTGCGTTCTGGATCAGCTGGAGCTGTCCGATAGTCTTTTCTGGAGGACCTGTTAGAAGACTGTTACAGGGATCAGTCCTGTTGGAGATGGAGGCGTGGGTGCGTTTCTCCAGGTCTGGTGTAGATGGGTGATCTCTGATCTGGTTAATGTTCTTAAGGTGGTAGAAAGCTGATCTGGTGACGGCTTTGACATGACTGCTGAAGCTGAGATCAGAGTGGATTAGTACACCCAGATTACGGGCTAGCTCTGTAGACTTTAGGGATGTTGAGTTCAGATGTGCAGCTAGTTTGTGCCTCTCATGTCTGTTCCCAAATATCATAACTACTTTGATAAGAAGCTGGGCTTGTTCTCCCACAATGCACCCTTCTGTACACCATCCAGCTGTCTCTCAGTGCTAGAGCTTCTGCTGGTGAGTGTATCTTACACTTTAGTTCACCAGTAGAGTCTTTACAGCCAGTAAAGCTGGATTACAGGGTGACAAAGCCCAGGTGTTTTAGTTGTTAAGCAGGGATTCGTTTGAGAGAGCCTTTAATCAGGGTTCCTGAGCAGTACAGGAACCAATCAAAGTGCTCTCAGACTCTGAAGTCTGCCAATATCACCCACAGACTGTTTTATCGTTTGTCCTTCCCACTCCGTCTCGGTTCCTCCCGTCCTTCCCTTTCACTATAATTTCATTGCATAATTTATCAGGCCAGGCGTCGGGTCAAGCCCAGAGCGCAGATTTCTGCTGATAGCTTGTATCAGTGTATTCCCTTGCTGGAAATGATGCCTGGATGTTTATGTGTGTGTGTGTGCCCCTCAGGCGTGGACAGATTCAGCGAGGACATTGAACGGATGATGGGCTTCAAGCCAGGACTCTACTGGAGGCTCTGCTGGAAGTTCGTCAGCCCTGTTTTTCTGCTGGTGAGTGATGATAAAGGCCTGGGAAAAAAAGTGCAGCTGTAGCAGGATTAGGCCCGTATACATACCTCGGAGTAAGAAGGCCGATTCAGGATCCGCTTAAACTCACCCCACACTATAATGAATCCCTCGTGACTGAAACGTACCTAACAGCATGTAACCTTCGTGAGCACCGGTCACACCACCGATTCAGCTGGGCATGGACCGGCGGTGGCATCTGGCTAGAGCTGTCTGTGTGAACAGACAAGCAGCTTGCATCCTGAAATCACCTCCACATACAATGCAGGAGCCCCACACGCATATCCCACAGGTCAGTGCAGAGGTCTTTAGCTTCCATGGCATATGGGAGCAGAAGTCCCACCAGACAGTGTCTCACCTGGGCTCGTGAGGTTGCTAACTGGACCCTAGAGGACTGGTAACATGTGGCAGGGTCTTCTGCGTCACAGTACCAGTGGTTTTGGGCTGATGGTAGGGTTTGTATGTGGGGTATACCCCGTGAAGCCATGGACCCCAGTGGTCAACAAGGCCCTGTGCAGGCTGGTGGTGGTTCCATACTGGCGTAGGCTGTCTTCTCATGGCATGGATTGATTCCACTGGTCCACATAAACCACACTGACTGGTGCCCACTACATGTCACAGCCTGGTGAGCATTTGCAGCTCTTCATGGACTTCATGTTCCCCCACAGTGATGGGATGTTCTAGCAGGATAATGCACCGTGCCACTGAACCCAGGTCATCCAGAATTGGTTCATAGAGCATTCTGGAGCGTTCTGATGAATGGTGTGGCTTGAATGTTCACCTGACATGATCCCAATTGAGACATCCCACTATCGTGCATCGTTCAGACTCTGATCGTTCCCGCCTCCATGCCATGAGAACGCTGGCCAGTGTTCAGCATCCCTCACAAGATAACACTTCACAGTTTATACAGGGGTGGGCGTTCCCAAGCTGCCCCCCAAGGGAACGCCACTTCATAATCAGTGTACAGACTGACGACACATGACTTTTGGTGTCTGTGTATTTGGTGCTTTCTGCTGGGTCAGTGGTTCTCTGTCCTACTGTAGAATGAAAAACCAATGAATTGAATTGACTGGTGCAGTTAGCCGCAGTCCAGTCACATTATCAACCGTAATGATCTTGTCCTGTTGAAGTGGGCACGGTCACATCGATTACACTGCGCTGGACAGTCAGTTTATACCAAGCACAGTGCCATGGAGGTATGCTAGAACTGATTAGCTTGGCAGGCATCCTAAATGCTTCATGACAATAAAATACAGATGTTAGCGTTGAAAGCTTTCCATGGCCAGGATTATGAGAAGCATATGATCCTTGCCGGGTAAACCATGTTTCCACATGGGATCTTGGATCATACTTTCCACTCTTTCCTCCGTGCTTATTAGTAACCGGCCTGTGGACTGTTCATGCTGTGGAGTTAAACAGGGTAAGGACGACAGTCAGGAAGGAGGGCTGATGTAAATCGCCTCCTCAGCCATAGCAAAGCCTGTATTCCATCGTGCGTTAAGGACCTCCCGAGCCATAAAGGAGGGGAGGATAGTGTTTCACAGGTCCCTGCTACACTCAGGCCTAAAGATAACGGACAGTTTACAGTAATGACGCTCCGCATGCGGTCGGGACGAGATGGCGTCCCTTTGGAACATGGTGCGCTTTAGCTTTTGATGTTCTGTTTTAAATAAGGAGTCACCGTTTAAGTAAAATTACCCAGAGTGACTTACAACCACATGAAGTGTTCTGTTACAAGCCCTGGGACCACTGGTACACGAAGTCACACCCACAAAAAACTGTCTAGGGTTTAATTAGGATCCTGCCCCTGACTGTAACGAGACACACTGCACCTACGTGTTGCAATTTGTCGTGGCAGATGAACCCTACGTAGAGGTGTGTGCCTAACTGGTTGGACCCAATGAGAGACCAACTCACCTGTCCGAGTCCTCATGTCACCTTGAAGAGGGGGCAGCTCAGTCCATGGGCCTGAGGTCGGCCAGCTCAAGCTGCGTTCATGGTAGCGTTCAGGTTTTTATCAGTTGATGGGAAGGATGTCCACCGGAAGAGAAGAGAAGAGAGAGCGAGCGAGCGAGAGAGGGAGCGAGAGAGGGAGCGAGAGAGAGAGAGAGAGAGAGAGAGAGAGAGAGAGAGTGCGCAAGACCCCAGGAGAGCCAACCTCTCTCTGGAAGAGTCCCAGGAGTGCTCTTCAAGGCCCCAAAGCTTCCCGCCGTTGCTCCAGCACACAGTTTATAAGACCCCAGTGATTGGTGCCCCCATGTGGTCCAGCGTGATAATCAGTATCTGCCCCTAGCCAATAACTTTCCCTAACATGTTTCATCAGAGAGTGTTTCCTAGCTAGTACCAGTCTAGTATCGAGTCTTGAGTTTAGACGTCGCCTGAACAAGGGCCAGTACTGATACCCAGAAAGAAGAACACAGAGTTAAATACAGCATAAGAGCACTACCTGGCAACCCAATCTCAGAGCTCCTACCTAGAGGAAGTAACGTTAATCTCAGTCTCAGAGCCAAAACAAGGCATTTCAGTACATACATATATTGGTATTTACTCACTTAAGTGCTTTACAAAGAGTCTTTAGTCTGACTGCGAGAGACTCAGCTGTTCGGACAGCCAGTGGAAGTTCATTCCACCATCTGTGCTCCAGGACAGAGAAGAGCCTGGACGCTTGTCCCCCATACATCTTCAGGGAAGGTGGGTCAAGGGTTAGGGTTAGGTGAGCTGAGCTTGAAACTCAAAGGCCTCGAGGTACAGACCCACTCCATTCCCATACAGAGGGAGGGCCTGGACCATTCTTGACTCTGTAGGCGAGCATGAGAGTTTTGAGATGGGCAGCTACAGAAAGCCAGAGAACAGCCTGATGGAAAGGAAGACCAGCCAAGGGCGGGTTGTAGTAGTCAAGCCTTGAAATGACAAGAGACTGGAGGAGCACCTGGGTGGCTACTGAGAGAGGAAGGGTCGAATCCTACATGTGTTGTACAGGAGAATCTGTATGACTGAGTCTCCAATGAGCAAGATCATGGTGATATATATATATTATGATATCTAACAATGAATAAACATGCACAACCATGTCGCAGATGAAGCTCAAGGAAAATGAAAACGTCCACTTTGACTTGTTTGATTTGAAGACAAGGTCTTTAGATCGGTCCATTCGCACAGGTGTGAACCCTTCACCTGTACTCATAGTTCATCCCAACTGCACACTCAATACTAACACTAACTAGCATCAGGTTGAGACCACGCAGCTGGAGACGCCTGGTTCAGATAATTACCTTACTGAAGATGGAGAAGCTTCTTAAACGAAGGAAGTTTGTTGATAGGGTTCCTCAGACAACTGTCCACAAGTACAACCCAGAGTACGTCAAATATGGATTAGCACGGGGAGGGGGTTGGGTGATGATGCTAACCCAGACGCTCAGTGTATTGTGTGTGGTTTGACTCTTTCAAAAACCAGAACATCACAGTCCAAGTGTGTCCTGAAATCCCAGAAGCTGTAAGACTTAAACACAACTTAGCCAAAACACTGCACCGACACTTTGAGGACACTCAGTCACTTTAAACACACTCTGCTGCTACCATTTCTATTTCCCTGCTGCTCTTTATATATTTTTAAATTTTTATTTATTTAAGTACTGCTGTCTGGGTGTAACAGGGTCCTTGAGTACAACAATTTCGTTTCACCCCATCTACCACATGTGTTGATCCTTGAAAGCTAGCTACCTCCTAGCCAGACATGCTGCACGGGGTAAGAAAGCTCCTAGTAAACAGCTGTTATGTGGGCTGGGAGGTTAAAAGGAGAACCCCTGCTATAGATGACATTATGACATTATACTTTAGATGGATTATGGGCCACTTTGAAACAAGTCGGACGGAGAACCAGTTTTTGTTTTCATTAGCTTACCTTTATAGACACTTACTAGCTCTGATACAACAGGCCGGCCGAGTAGTGGCCACCATAAGAGAGCTGGAATCTCCACCCCACCCCAGCGGCGCCCATAGTTATAAAGCCACGGTGGGCTTCTTGTTTGAAAGTAACTGCCGTGCCATTTGGTGTGGAGCACATTGTGCAGAGGCGTTTTTCAATTGAGCTTTGGTTCGGCATTTCAGAATGTCGAGAGCAGCCTTCGGAAAGCCATGCAGGAGGAACGGAACAGCTCTGGGACCAGTCATGTTGGTCACCATCGAAGGATCGCCATTGCGTTCTATAAGCAAGCTGCATATCATAGTAGTTCGTTGTTGGGTTTATGGTGTAAGATCAAGTGGATTGAGGTCATGTGACAGCAGCAGGTCAATGCGTCCTCTCTTGTTTTGCAGGTTGTGGTCATAGCTAGCATCGTCACCACCCGTGATCTGAAATATGATGACTACGTCTTCCCTGACTGGGCTTTATTATTGGGCTGGGGAATCGCCATGTCCTCTATGATCTTCGTGCCCATTTACGCCATCTACAAGTTCCTCACCCTGCCAGGCACCTTTAAGCAGGTGAGTTATATATGTGAGGTATAGCTTAGGGGATCCAACGTTATAATGTACATACTGTATACTAGGTGGGGCTGTCCAAGTGGATGAATTATTAAGTGATGCATTTTCCTAGCAACCATCTAACCATCCGTAGCAGTCCAGGCTCAAGTCCAGCCACTCATATGCCCTATACTGTAGTTATTATAATAGCATTGGAAGGCCATAGGGTCATATAAGCATCATCAAATTGGATTAATATGATTAATCAGAATTACTGCAAACATTTATGTATTTGCATTTTATAAAATAATTAATGAATTAGCTATTTATTTCAATTATTGGCATTCCTTAAATTGTGATATGCAAAACCCTTAATGTCATAAGTGTAATTATAAAGTAAACAACAACAACAATAATCAAATAAAATAATAATAATAATAAAGATTAGCTGGTGGAGTTAATACAGTTGCAGCTGGAATCAGACTTCCCCAGTTCAGTAAAAGGTCTTTACCTGTATTCTGTTGTTCTGAATTGCAGCGGTTAGCGTACTGCATCACACCTGAGCATGAACATTACTTGGTGGCAGAGGGGAACGTGAGGCAGTTTAAGGTAAGACCTGCTCTAAGCTTACGATCTGTTTACAGTTTAAAGCCTGTCACTCAAGATCAAGATTCTCACTGTATACACTACATATACAGTCGTATACACAGTGTAAACTTTGGCACAACCCCAATCAAAAGGCATACTATGACGTTATTCTGAGTGACAACATTGTCTGTAGGTTTAATGTTAAGAACATTAAATATGACAGGTTCTATACTGTATATTTAACACATACATATATATATATTTATACACTGTATAATATATATATATTTATACACTGTATATATATATATATTAGAATGTATTAGGCTCTCATTATATATAAGGATGCTGTTTTCCATAATACGGGCTTAGTGAGAGCTTTGTCAGAGTGAGTCTATACGCCTTTAAGGCATATCCGGCTGTTGCTGGTTCTGATTCCATCCTTCCCATTCCGTCCCTGCAGCTTAAACACTGGCTGGCCATCTGATGTGGCCGGAGTGCCATGCCGAATCCCAGGTGGCTGACGGGGATGCCGTGCATGTGTGGTTCCTGAGCGAAAGGCGCCTCCAGCGAGGTGGACAAAGCGAAGCGATGACTTCTGTGTGTTTCTCAACCACCCACCCTTCCGTCCGCACCACTCCGCTTCTGTCCTGTGACTTCCTTTCCCCCAGCGGTGGTTGAAATCAGTGTTCTTCACGTCTGTACTCGGTTTATACTGTTCTTAAGTTGATGTTACACCTCCGAAACCTCAGAAAGCTCCTCAGAAGGGCGCGTGCCGGGACATCACAGGTATTCCAGGTTTGATGACCATGTTCCCATTGTTTTCTATTGTTGCTCCTCTTCTCCTGAACGTAACTCATTCAGTGTCTGTAAAGATGGAAACATGCCGCAGTGATTTCATGTCTGCAAGAGTGAGTTGCATGTGTGTGTGTGCAAGCATGACCAGTACACTAACACGACAGGGGGTTTATTTGAGATCTAGTGTATTACACACACCTTTACCTAGGTGTGAGGTAGCTCTCCTTTCATTTGCCCAGTGTTGGGTGGGGACCAGACCCTCCCCGGCCTATCTATCACTGCCCAAGGTCTTTCCCATGCCTTCCTGTACCATAGAGCCTCATGTTGTTGTACCTCTGAGTTGGTGGGTAACTTCTGGACCCGTTTTTGCTTTCTCGTCATGCGCCACAGTGTCAGTGCCTTACTGTAAACTTTCATATGGATAAAGTACATCTGCTACTCATTCTCATCAACCCCGCCCGTGGGTGACTCCACGACTACAGCGTTAAACGACTGGCATCTTCCGACATTCACCACACCAAAGGCACATCAGCTTTCCAAACGAACCACACCTTCTGCTCCTACTTGTACCCAAGCGAGATTAGAAGTTTCCTCCGTGTATCTTAAAGGCAAGAAAGGGAATAGTCGAGTTTACGCCTCGTAAAGACCATTCCAAGGATGCCCTGTAATTACACTGTAATTACAACAGTCATTGTAACTAACCCTGTGTCATGCTATTATAATGCAGGACCTTCTTTGTTGCTATTTGTTTTCTTTGATCTTTATTGAATTTGCACTAGACACAGATTTTTCCTCTTCGGATTGGGTAACCAATTATAGTAAGTGTTAACGCATCAGTGAGCTATTAGGTGTTTCCTAATAACCATTTCTATAAATAAATGTTATTTGTGCGTTGAGTAATGAGTTCTCTCGTGTGGGTAAATGAACTGATGGCTTATAAATCCTCATAATCCAGTAAGAACATTTTCCAAATCTTTGTATGACATTCTGATTGCGTGGTTGTTGGTATTCTGTAATTGGGAATGACTCTTCCTCTAGTTGGACTACTGCCCAAGATCCAGAGCTAATCAAAACAACAACAGCAGAGCTCATATAATAATAGAAAGAAAGAAAATTGCCAAGAGAGAAAATATGTGTGAACCATTGTAGAAGAAGCATAATTGGCAGTGTTCTCTCACAGAGAAGTGTGGGAGGGGGGGGGGGGTGGTCCAGTGCGGGTGTCTGTTTGCCAGAATAACAGAACTGAGGGTTAGTGTTCTCCTCCAAGTGTGTTGAGCTAGTTATTGATGCGGTGTTAGTGGCAGGTTGGAAATATCAGATGTTGCTTCACGTTTCCCAGGAAGCCCATAACCTTCACCCTCCCAGCCTGGATGCACTGATGGAGGGTCCATATGACTCCACAGAGGTGATCAGTTATAGAACACACAATTCTGAACTGCTTTATGTTGAGTTTGTGGTCTATAGGTTTGATATATCATATAAAATTATGAATTACAGCACTGTGCAAAAGATCGCCCCTTAAGCAAAACAAAACTGAACACTGAGGAACTTGGTATGCTTAGGTCACTGAGGTTTCAGTCTTAATTTCCAGTTAAATAAATAAATTAAAATGTTTTGTTTCCAAATTGCTGTATATCTGTTTGTAACAATTTTGGATATAAAGAGATTTTGAAATGAATAACAGATGATGTATAAATAATAACTTTTATTTGCTGAATAATCATAAAATTCTATAATTATTTAAGAAATATAATTTTATTTTAGAGAACTATATAGAGAAATTCCTACTACTGAGCATACATCCAACAATTTCTCACATGAACAAAAACAGAATTATGTTTTCATATGTTTTCCATTTTTATTCTTCATGGTCATTGGGGCCAGAAGTTCTAAATTGTAAATGCAGAGCTGGGCGGAGTAGCTGGGCGGAGTAGCCTAAATCAATACTCCTGTATAAAAACTGAAAATCGGGTAAAATATTAATCTGAGTCAAAGTAACAGTACTGTAATATAAAGCAGCTTGAGCACAAGAACAAACGTATCAGGCAAAAACTAAAAGCTACTGAGGTACTGAGTAACTTCTAGAGCTGCAGGTGAAGCTTCCTAGTAACTCCAGCATCTACTGGCACACAACCTAAAATCTGTATGGCTCCAGTTTTATATTTATATAATCAATTTGGTCTAAAATTTAATTCCAATCCTACAAACTCAGAAATGTGACCAATCACAGAGCAGTACAGATGATGTCATCAGCAAAACAGAACACCTAGCACCTAAATATGAATGTCTGATGTATGAAGTTAGTCCTGTGCTCACCGAGCAGCACTGAACTACATGTACCTGAGTAACTACCGGCTACTACTCTTACCTCTGGATAAGTGGTCTCTGACTTTTGCACAGTGCTGTATATAAAAAACTGCCCTCAAACCACAGCAACCAACCCACCAACCAACCCACCCACCCCCCAACCAATCAATCAACCAACCAACCTGCAGATAACCTTAGATTTATAAGCCACCAGTTTGAAACAGAAAGAGTTGGTGAGAGTAGGTGAGAAGGATGAGTGGAAGACAGATAGGTGCAGGCTTAGTGCCCTGGGGTGGGGGGTGGGGTGTATGACTGGCCACTTTTACTTTGCAGAGGATTGTGGGAAAAATAGCTATTAGCAGCATGATGTTTGTTGTGGATTGCAAGCTTGGAAAGATTACCCAGGTTATAGAGATTAGAGAGATTACACAGCTCACACAGATTACATACAGAGACTGAGCATTTACTGTCAGACCACTTACTGCTCACAGTGGTCATACTGGTTTTCAACACAGCCTCACCCTGGTGATGTGCGTGAGTGTGGGTGTGAGTATCTGGTGTCTGTAAATTTGTCAGAATTCCTAATGACGTCTCGGTACCACCTTACAAAGACCCCTTTCACACTTCCGTACTTGCCTCCATGGAACTCAACATAGCAGGGAGCGCATTACAGTGGTGGTGCCGTTCACACCTGAGCATGTAGAGGAATCCACCTCCATAGTTTAATAGGACTCTCTTTATTTTCACAAGTACATACACTCAAATGAGTTAGTCAGTGGACCCACACTTTAGACCCATCTGAACAAACTAAATCATCCAAGCTTATAAGTGACATGATAATGGTGGGCTTTGTCTAAATCCCAGTTTGTGAACGACGCCACCTGCTGTCATGTTTTCATTACTATGAAGCTTTCCAGTGTGCCAAATACAAAACCCTGATATGGGTATACTGGATCACCTTTATAAAGGCTTCATTAATTAGTTATTAAATAGATCACAACATCTAAAACCATTTATTTACATTAACATACATTCAAAAATTGGAGCTGGCATATATGGTCTAATATTCAGATCCCTCTTAACGTCATTACCTGGGCCAGGTGTGCTAGACTAGGGTTGGAGCCAAAATGTGCAGGACAGTAGGCTGGGCACCCCTGGTGTGTATTAATGTAGGCTCACTATTTGGCAAGCAAGATGTTGCCATTGCCCTTTTGTAATGCATGTGCTATAACTGCTTATAAGAGACTTTTAAGGTGGAACTGATTTAAACCAGTCATGAAGGTGGTCCTAGTGTAAAGTGGTACCAGCGTCTCTGCGTTCGGTGACATTTACATCGTATGGTATTTTTTTTAAAGTGCCCAAATCTCCCCCCTTTATGATGTTGTTTTATTTCCCTGTTTTTTATTTATTAGAGTGGAAATCCATTGAAATACAGTATATATATACACACACACACACACACACACACACACACACACACACACTACATTGTAAACTTGGTAACTGGTCGGAAACAAGCCACTGCAACTGTGGGTTACAAAATATAAATATATATATAAATATATATAAATATATTCTTTTGTTATATATCTAATCTTGTATTTATCAGATTCTTTATAATGAGACGTGAATGTAAAGTATTTTAAATGTAGGCTGTCTACTGTTATATCATGTGTTTGATGTAGGTAAAGGTGAAACTATACAAAAACAAATATGTCCTTCTGTGTGAACTGGGGCGGCCCGGCCGCGTGAATGTAGGCGGCTCGGCCCGGTGTTGCGGAGCAGTGTTTACAGGATGAGTATAAGTGGAAGCATTCTGTTGATCGTGAGTGATAGTTATCCATGATGAAGTCAAAATATGCACACTACCACAATAAAGAACTTTCCACACCATGAGGAAAACAGGAGGAGAGTGTTTGGTCTGTCTTTCAGGGGAACAACAACAGTGGGCTGGTGGGAAACTGTAGAGTGCTGGTTTACCAGTGCCTTTGCTCATGCCGGAGCCGAGCTGAGTGGCGTTATGAAGCAGGTGAATGATCTGGAAGGTCTAAGGAAGGTAACCTGAATAACCACGGCCGCTAAATTACTGGCCAGATACAGACAAACACAGGAACAGAGGCCGGGCCGTGGGGTCCGCTTATTTACTTGTGTTTTGCTGAGCACAGGCTGACACGGTCATTCTGCCCTCGGTCACTTTCCCTATTGTGCTTTGGCCGTCTCTGTTATTGACCCCCGCCTGTATAGCCAAAGGGCTGTTGACCAGCAGCAGCAGCTCTGGCCTGCTATAAAGAATAGAACAGGGATAGTTTGCTTTACTACCACAGAGCCGGTCCGGCTCACTGGTATGTTCTCTCCCGTTCTCATTCTGTAAATGATCGGGCCATTCAGGTCAGAGGGTCACTGGGGTCAGTGCTGCACCAGGCACTGCCAGCATCATGGTTTAAGTCTATGTAAATAACACTATAGTTCCACACTGAGTATTGGAAAAATAGATGCACCCTTCATCAAAAGGACAGACGTGCCCTGAAGGAAGTGTGGGATTGTAATGCAGTCATGTTCCTAATGGTGTCCTGTAAAAAATTCATCCCGTGCAGCTTAAACATCCTCACACAGTTCCTGCAGATGGTGCGGTAGTGGTGTAGGTGGAGGGACACCAGGCCTTCTGGACGTGTGACAACAAACCGTTCATCTTGGTGCTGACCACGGTGCCTCCACACACGGATTTGTTGGGCGTCTCCACCAAGACTAAAGCGGGACTCGTCACTGAAGATGACCCGCTGCCATTCTGAGTCACTCCATGACAGTCTGGTACGACACCACTGCAGTCTCTGGTGACGGTGGCGTGGTGTTAAGGACAGTCGTGGTAACGGTCTGTGTGCATGTAGTCCTGCGTGGTGCAGCCGACTGCCGATGGTGCTGCACTAACAGGATGACTCATGGAGGACACCACTGCTCGCTGGATGTCCACAACTGAGTTGTGTCAATCTACATGTCTTTTTTGATGATAGTGCAGTGTAAAAGCTAAAATGGTTCGGAAAATCTCTTTCAGCCAAATGAATTTGGGTTCAGTAAAATGATACATTAACATCCCATAAGAAACTCATGAGAAATCCTGGGTGGGTGAAGACCAAGACCTATTACGTTGTGGACAATCCTATCCGACTGTTTGAGAAGGCAGAGCTCTGGAGGGTAAGGTTGCATGGTCCACAGGTCTCTGCTTAGCCTGAAAGCATCGCCTGCAGTAACAATAAACACTACCTGGTGCGAGGGAAAACAGCTCCATTAGCCAACAATAGCCTTCCACTAGCCTGGCTGCTTTAGCTGTGCTATTGATTGTACTCCAGGCGTTAACCTCTTACAGCCCTGCGAATGCCCAACTGTTAAAAGCGCACCACCTGCAGCAGTTTGGTGGAGGGTCGTAGAGATTGCGTACACAGATTTTGCACCAGTCCAGCAACAAAAGCTTAATAAGCTGTGTTCTCTCATCTGAAGCTCAGCAGACATAAACGAGTCCTCTCTGACTGAAATGTACCTGACAGTGTGTAGTACCTCCACCAGCACCAGTAACAGCTGGGACTGGATCGGGCATGTACTGGAGTTTCTGGATGTAGCCACATCAGTGTTCAGACACTCTCACATCAAAGAACTGGTCAGGTGGTCCAGATGTGGTGGAGGCCTTCCCTGGCACAGTTCCGAGGAGAATTCCCTGTAGACTGGGATTGTATCCACTGCTGGTAGACCCGTATGACCGTACGCTTCCACACACCTGCACATACTTCCTCACACTATGTTCTTTGGCCACGCCCACATGCAGTCCCTCCTTTTAGCCAATCATTAACATCTGCTCTGGAGCCATTTTCCACACATGGAACGAGACATTCCCTGCACTGTAGCACCTCTTCCCAATCTATGGATCCCATCACTCACACCCCACAGGGGTTTATAGCCC
This sequence comes from Prochilodus magdalenae, assembly GCA_024036415.1. Lineage (NCBI taxonomy): Eukaryota > Metazoa > Chordata > Actinopteri > Characiformes > Prochilodontidae > Prochilodus > Prochilodus magdalenae. Next base: position 54,838 of record JAMWET010005949.1, on the reverse strand, counting down.
CATCCTCCTCATGCAGCGCCAGATACCAGATAACGTACAACAGATAATAAAAAGCTACAGTCTCTCAGCAGGTCGAAGGGGAATCTTGCCAACTTTCACTAAATCTTGTCCAATCTCACATCAGATGATACGGAGGAATGCATTTGTGTGCACAGCATGGATTGGCCAATTAAGGGTAATAACATAAAAGGGCTGCATGAAAAAACTGTTTCCTGTAGGAGCAAATTCAGTCCTGGTGACCATAATGGGTGATTTTGGGGATGCCTTATTTACGTGAGAGCTTCCAAGGAATTTGGTCTCTGATAATTCTGCCCCACACACAAACACAGAACAGTGTGGGCTAAACCTGAAACACTGGTCGGGGTTTAAAGCTGGAGGTGGCGTGCATGTCTGTGTGACAGCAGTCTGTTATTCAAAAGTAAAGCCAGTAGGTCTCAACTAATTACCTGTAGAGTAACACACACACACACCCCAACACACACCATATACACACACACACACACACCCCAACACACACCATATACACACACACACACACACACACCCCAACACACACACACACACCCATACACACACCATATACACACACACACACACACCCCTACAGACACCCCAACACACACACATACACACCCCAACAGGGAACATATACACACACACACCTCTAACACACACACACACACACACACACCCATACACACACACCCCTACAGACACCCCAACACACACACATACACACCCCAACAGGGAACATATACACACACACACCTCTAACACACACACACACACACCCATACACACACACCCCTACAGACACCCCAACACACACACACACCCCAACAGGGAACATACACACACACACACACACACACACACACACCATATACACACACATACTTACACACACACAAACACACACAGCCCAACAGACACCCCAACACACACACACACACACACACACACACCCCTACAGACACCCCACCACAACACACACACTCCCCCACCCCAACAGGAAACATATACACACACATACCCCCCAACGCACACACACCTCTACACCCTAACACACACACACACACACACACACACACACACACACACACACACACACACCCCAACAGGGAACATATAAACACACACACACACCCCTCTACACCCCAACACACACATACTCACAGAGGAAAGTATTTGAACCTTCTGTATTGCTGGCAGTGGAAAATATTCCGTGTGGTGTGGGAATGCTTTTTCATGGGAAAGGTTTCTGTAATGTTTCCACCTCACTGCGGAGCAGACGCACGTGGAGAGATGCATGTTGTCCTGCTTCTAATCATATAGGCCTGGCTAATTATCTTTACAATACAGAAGCTCAACAATTCCAGAAGTTTTCCAGGAGCAGAACGCCACAACATTTACCGGCACAAACATCTGGAGGACGAAAAAAGGGATGAGACCGAGAGTAGGGAGCACACCATGTGACCAAAAGCCCTGACTGTCAGTCCAGAGGTGCTTCTTGGATATTAATATGGAGTTGCTCATTCTGCCATGGTGGCTACAAGAGCCTACACTCTTCGGTGGGGTTGATGGGTTCTATGCAGGCCACTGTGGTGGTTCTTCCACATTCATCAAAGCCTAAAGAACCTTGCTTCGTGCAGGAACACAGTCATGCTGACCTTCTGCACAGGGGAACCTTTGCTACAAAACAGGAATCAGATATCTGTGGCTATGTTCACATTAGACGAAGGTTATATAGTGCATATAAACTATATTGCTCAAAAGTATTCACTCCCCTATCCAAATCATTCAATTCAGGTGTACCAGTCACCTCCATGGCCACAGGTGTATAAATCCAAGCACCTAGACATGCAGACTGCTCCTATATACATTAAAGAATGGGTTGCTCTCACAACGCTGGACGCGGACGCTGGGGGTCATAGGTCACAGGGGGGGGGGGGGTTATGGTGTGGGTTGTTTTTCAGGGTGTAGATAGATAGATAGATAGATAGATAGATAGATAGATAGATAGATAGATAGATAGATAAAAACAGCCTCAGATCATTAGACTGGTCATTTGGCACTACGTTTTTCAGTGGGTAGAATTTTAGAATTTACAATCACTGACCATCCCTACCACTAGGGGGCAGTGAGCACACTTGCCCCGAGCAGTGGACAGCCCTATCTACGCCACCTGTTGAGGGTTACGTGCCTTGCATAAACGTGGCTCTAACTGGTGAGTTGCTCAAACCTACAAGGCTGGTTTCCCAACTTCCAGCTCACAACTGCTCCCTAGTCTCCCCTAAACCCCTACTCATCCACAAGGCTGCCAAACAGCAATGCACTTGTGGACAATTGGTACGTGCCTGGGCTGAGTTCATCTGGTCCGCTGAATTTCTCCCTGCTCTCTCGCTCCGTTTCTGCTCTGTCTCTTCCATAGGTTGGCTGCAGCTCCAATCATTGTTGGAAGTTTTGAGTATATCTGAGATCTGACATCCAATCAGGAACCATGTTTCTGGCATGAGAGGCGGGGCTTGGCATTTAAAAAAAACACTGTTATTTAAATAATAATAATCCTGTCCTTCGGCGCCGTCCATGTTACTGACGTCCCCTTCTGTACCCCACCCTTTTTTGGAGAACCTAGTATACGCTTTGGGTAGTCTCCCTTGCATTAAAAACCAGGACCCAATAGGACTAACTGTATACGCCATGCTCTGGGCTCAGTTCCCTCCTCTGAGTCACAGCAGTCGGGGTGGGAGGAGCGTTCACATGGCTGGCGAGATAGTGTAAAGTATGGGAGCTAAAGACCACAGGAGAGTAGAGTAACCATGCCACTGTTTCTGACGTTAAAGCTCATCTTTGGTCATCTCTGTTAGTGTGGTGTGAGGGATGACACAGCACTGCTGCTAGGACACCTCAGGACTCAGACGTCCACCAGCACTGCTGGTCTGGGGGCACCTGAGGTCCTGTGTTACCTGCAACAGTTCCTGAGAATCGTCCACCAAACCTGTGTGGCAGTGTCCTGTGGGGGCAGCCGTCCTGTGGGCAGGTGTCCTGGGGGGCAGCATCCTTGTGGGCAGCCAGTTCCTGTGGCAGCGTCCTGTGTACACTGATTAAGGACTAGAGGATGACCAAACCCACTGAACTGTGCAGCAGCAGATGAGCTAAATCGTCTCTGACTGTTCCATCTACACAGGTTGGAGCACAGCAAGGTAGGAGTGTCTAATAGAGTGGACAGTGAGTGGACACAGTGTCTACACACTCCAGCAGCACTGCTGTGTCTGATCCACTCACACCAGCACCACACACACTAACACACCACCACCACGTCAGTGTCACTGCAGTGCTGAGAATGATCCACCACCCACACAGTACCTGCTCTGTGGGGGTCCTGTGGGGGTCCTGACCATTGAAGAACAGGGTAATACAGTACACAGAGAAACAGATGGACTACAGTCTGGACCTGTACACCTACAGAGTGTCCTGTACGGTCAGTGGAGCTGATAAGACGGACAATGAGTGGAGATGCATGGAGGTGTAGATAATGAATGTGGATATCTGTGGAGCTGAAAGGGTTAAAACTGCTCCGGCCCTACTGTAGAGCTCTGGACAGTGAAGCAGCATGAGCCGGGATGCTTAGGTGGAGATGGTATCATTTCTGCAGCAGGATCTTTTATCTCATTTTTATTTGTGTTTTTGTCATTTTTCCTGTCTGAGTTTCCTCTGCTGATGGGAGAAAGAGATGACCTGCTCCGGGTTTCCGACTCTGTTCTCCCGCTGTTCCTGATCCGCTGAGATTTTGACCACAGATAAGAGCCACACAGCTGGACAGTTATAAAACGATATGACCTTAAAAAGTGGTGCACATTTTAATTAAATACTTTATCAATTAAAAATTAGTTCCATTGAAATTTGAGCTGAATTTAAAAAGGGTTTTATTACTGACAGTTCAGTACACTGTAACTGGGCTTTAATGGGCACAGACCTGACCAGAGCCTTATAGCTGGCCATACCAGTAAATAAAGACTGATACCATAAGGATCAAATAAGGACCTCCAACATCTAAACAAGCAAACCACCACCACCACCAACAACAACAACAACAACAAGTTGGATCAATCTATAAGCTGAAGACTCTGGACTTTAACTGATTTGGACTTCAGACTAAGGTCCTTTTGCTTTTAATGAGCTGATATAGTAATTCTGTTTATTTTTTTAAAGCCAGGTGACTGAACATTCAAACTGGTAACAAATGAATAACCTTCCAGTGTTCAGGACTCAGACAAAGCCATAATCCTAAGCCTAGGCTTAAACCTTACCAGTCCAGTCGAGCCTTCTTAGTCTCCAGCTAACTGTCTGTCTTTGCCTGAGCTGAGCTACTGCCCATCCTGTGTGCTCTGATGCTGCTGTTTTACTCCTCCCAACACGCTTAACACTCTCAGCGCTCCTCCTAACACGTTCAACGCTCCTCCTAACACGTTCAACGCTCCTCCTAACACACTCAACGCTCCTCCTAAAACGCTCAGCACTCCATAACATGCTCAGCGCTCCTCCTAACACGCTCAACGCTCCTCCTAAAATGCTTAACACTCCTCCTAACACGCTTAAAACCCTCTCAAACGCTCAATGATCCTCCTAACATACTTAACACTTATCAAACGGCAACGCTCCTCCTAACATGCTTAACACTTCTCAAACGCTCAACACTCCTACTAACACACTTAACGGTCCTCCTAAAATGCTAATCCTAACACACTCAAGGGTCCTCCTAAAATACTTAACACTTCTAAAATGCTCAAGTCTCCTCCTAACATGTTTAACACCCCTCCTAAAATGCTCAGCGCTTCTCCTAAAATGCTTAACATGCCCAACACTCCTCCTAAAACAAACAATACTTCTATTAAAACACTGAACACTTCTCCTGAAACACTCGCTCACCCTAAAACTCCAAACACAGGGGGCTTTGATATTATACAGTAATTATTTATGTTGTTTGCTGATGGTATTAAACACTAAAATAAACAGACTTAATGTAAAATAAAACCATTGAACCGAGCATATGGGCCCTTAACATGCTGAAAACGCTCAACACGATGTTCCTGAAGCTGGCTCTCCACAAACTGAGCTCTAATTGCGGTCCCTGTGCAGTTGTAATGCGATTGAGGAGCTCGGGAACTTTTTAAGCCACTCTTCTCATATCAAAGGCCTCGTCCTCTGCTCATAATCCAATTTTCCCAGATTAATCCATGTGACCACACTGATAAAATCCTTCCTTTTGTCAATAGCTGGGTCTCCAACAAAAAGCCGTACACAGAGACAGACAGCATGTTATTAGTGGAGAGATTCATTTAAGGGCTGGTGAAGCGAAATCACGCACACAGCATCGACAGCAGGAGGCATTAGACCTCAGCAGGGCACCTCCTCATTTCTCCCATACTTCTGATGACACAGGTTAAACACGGCAGACAGGACAGGAGCGATTCAAGGTGCCTGAACAGATCAGGGGGTGTAGATTAAAAAGCTGGACACTCCGCGGGAGAGGTATGGAGGAGGAGGTCGGAGGTTACCATACTGGATAACAGGAAATTCAGTTTCAGATAGAGAAATTAGGTCTACTCAGTCCGAGCACCAACAAGCAAGCCACGGAGAAAAACGTCCTCAGAGCAAGAACACCCGAGAGGAACAAAGGGGAATCCATCCTCCACACCGTCACACCCAGAAGGAATCAACTTGCAGGAATGAAACTTGGTGGGAAGGTTTGACACTGAGAGACAAGCTAATGATTCATGTTTCACACTCAGCAAGGCGTGGGACATGAGCAAGGACGGGTCTTCTCTGTACCTGACTGACCCAACAGCCACCTTTACAGACCTCCAGCGAGCAGTGGTGTCCTCCATGAGTCATCCTGTTAGTGCAGCACCATCGGCAGACGGCTGCACCACGCAGGACTACATGCACACAGACCGTTACCACGACTGTCCTTAACACCACGTCACCGTCACCAAACACTGCAGTGGTGTCGTACCAGACTGTCATGGAGTGACTCAGAATGGCAGCGGGTCATCTTCAGTGACGAGTCCCGCTTTAGTCTTGGTGGAGACGCCCAACGAACCCGTGTGTGGAGGCACCGTGGTCAGCACCAAGATGAACGGTTTGTCATGCTTCACACGTCCAGAAGGCCTGGTGTCCCTCCACCTCCACCCCTACCGCACCAGCTGCAGGAACTGCACCCAGCGATAAGGTGTATGATGAAATGTTCAGTTCATTATTACTAATAATCAATTTAAAACTGTTCTGGCAACTCTAACTCTAGGCTGTGGTTACCAACCAGAACAGTCGGTCATTATTGTATTGTGTCGTGCATACATTTCTGAATCTGGCTCAGCCAATCAGACTGTAGAACTTCATGAACTGTAGTTCACTATACACAGAAAATCCTGAGGGATAATCCGGCCCGTCCCTGTGCTTGGAAAAAAAAAACTGACTATAGGATCTTTTTAAGCCCTCAAAACATCAGGTGATCCTAATCAGAGCATCCAGGCAGTCAGAGGAGCTGTGCTTTTACTTCTTCCACTGGAGGATCACAGAGTAGGGCTGTTCTTCTGCCGACCGCAACGAGTAATCACATCAGTAATGGCAATCTGGATTTGTTTACGGGGGATGTCCACGATTAGCAGGCAAGACCAGGTAGAGTGCTTCTGGAAACCCCCATGCTTTTCTTCTTTAGCTGTATCGCTGTGTCAGAAATGACAGATGCATGTAAGTGGGCACCACAAACAGGCATACAGAAGTGAGCAAAGGACTGAGGCACTCAGAGGCAACAACACATGAAGCAGTTTATTAGAGCGGTGAGCATTTATCATTTGCACATTTACCTTCCCAGAAGGAAGGTAAAGGTGACCAGGATCAATAACTGGTGATAAATTAGACTGATATGATCAATATTTATTGAGCTACACATACAGAAGTCTGTCTCTCAGTATGGCGTCGGGCCGCCGTGTTCGCTAACCCAACACGCCAGACGTCTCGGTATGGAGCTGTAGAGGTTCCTAATGGAGTCCTGTGATAATCCATCCCATGCAGCTTGAACATCCTCACACAGTTCCTGCAGATGATGCGGTAGGGGTGGAGGTGGAGGGACACGAGGTCTTCTGGACGTGTGACAACACTCCGTTCATCTTGGTGCTGACCACGGTGCCTCAACACACGGATTCGTTGGGCGTCTCCACCAAGACTAAAGCGGGACTCGTCACTGAACCACTGCAGTCTATGGTGACGGTGACGTGGTGTTAAGGACAGTCGTGGTAACGGTCTGTGTGCATGTAGTCCTGCGTGGTGCAGCCGTGATGGGGGGGGGGGGGCGGGGGGGGGGGGGGGGGGGGGGGGGCCGTGCCTGACAATGGTGCTGCACTAACAGGATGACTCATGGAGGACACCACCGCTCGCTGGAGGTCTGTAATGGTGGCTGTTGGGTCAGTCAGGTACAGAGATAAGACATGTCCTTGCTTACGTCACATCACGTCACATGTGCGGTCGAGCGTGAAACTCAAATCATTGGCATGTCTCACCATGTCAAACCTACACACCAAGTTTCATTCCTGTCGGTTGATTCCTTCTACTTGTGCAGCTCTTCTTTAGCTAAGTGTTAAAACCATCCCCTGGTCCTAAGAAGGTAAAACAAGGCCTCTCATTTTGCAACACTTCCTGGGATGTTCTGGAAGCATTCCTGGGATGTTCCATGTCATTGCAACAAAGTACTTCACCTTGGAATCATTCTCACTATTGTGCAAACCCATCATGAATAATACATGACCATTCCTCAATGTGTGCGCCATCACAAAGACCATATCCAGATGGACAAAAGCTCAGTGTGTCCACATGAATCTGATCCGTGTGGTCCTGTTTTCCTCCAGCAGGAATCCACCCAGCAGTCAATGCAACTCCAGCTTCTCTGTGTGAAGCCGGAGTGCATCTCCAAAAGCCAATGGGCTAATATTAGAGAGCGAGGGTCGCCACAGGATGCTTCCTCCCCAAAAAGGACCCCCCCTTTGGGGTGTGACAGAGGAAGTCAGGCATCAATAGTAGTCTTCGGTACTGTAAATACTCCCTGTGCTTTTGTTGGATTGGGCCACACAGCAAAAGAACAGTAAGGACGTTCTCGCTAAAGGCGATATGGCTGGAAACAGTCCGTATCTAACTCTGAAGATTTAAGGGCTCAGTGCAACTGACTGACTGACTGTGAGGCTACAAAGGACTGCCATGGTTCTGGGTTTCTGATGTACATTAATGTGCCATTGGGTTTTCCAGTGAGCTGAGCCAAACATGTTGGGCGCATTAATAATCAGGCGCTAAGATAAGAAACAGTTGTGTTTGGAAAATGTTCTGGTCTGAATATGTTGGAAACACAGTGACGGGAAGGAGCTTTGTCTGCTGGAGCTGCTCAACCATATCTATGATTGGGTTCAAGCTTCTTCATTATGAACTAAAACACCCAACTGAGTTGTAACAAAACACTCACTACATGAGAACAGGATGATCAAGCTTAGTTTCTCAAATAGCTTGATAGAGTCAGATAAACCAATTTTAAAAATAGTGTCATTTAAATCATTAGCGATGTAACCTGTTTATTACAGGCCTATTACACAGTTATTACATATATTATTCATTAATTACTATGAACAGTTCAGAACCTAAATAAAATTTAATGCATTTCTTATTTGAAGGTATTTATTTAAAGTTGGTGTAGGGTACCAACTTGAGTTTACACGACTGACTCAAGTTGACCTGAAACTTAAGAATTACACAATTGTCTAGACAAATAAAAGTACCAACAAAACTGGCCAAATTACTACAAACAAACAAACATGATAAAACCTTTAGGTTTCAACATCAGGTCATGTGCAGTGTTTGGGTTTCGGGACTTAAGACACATGCAGGCTGAAATGATCTACTAAATACTCCACCACAGAGATTTACAGCCGGACTCGGATATGCACTTCAGAGATCTGTAATCGGACTCGAACATGCAGCTCAAAGAACAGAGACCCAAGACTTAGCTTGGACTTGCACTTCAGAGACTCAAGACTTGACCCTTTCTTGGACCTCTGAGACTGGACATGCTCCTTAAATAATAGAAACTCAGCATTGAACCCGCACCTTATAGATTCATGTCTTGACTCACATGCTGCTCAGAGAGTGGAAACTTGACTTGGGTATTCACCTGAAGGCACACTTGGACTTACACCTCAGAGACTCATCACTTGGCTCTAATATCACTCACTCAGGACTCAACTTGGACACTTCAGAGACCAGACTCTACCAGAGTGAAGACCAGACTGAAGATTAAACTTGGACTACAACCGTATAGACTCAGGACTTGACTTGGACCTGAGATTCTCAAAAATGCATCCCAGTAGCTCGAGACTCCACTTGCACTTATATCTCAGGTACTTGACTTTCACTCGTCTTGGAAAAGGACCTCTGAGATTGGAGACTCGACTTGGATTTGCAGCTCCAGGAATATAGACTGGTCTTGGACATGCACCTCAGGAGACTCTTGACTCGACTTGGACATGAACCTCAAGGAAGAGAGACTCTGCTTGGACTTACACCTCAAGGAATGGAGACTCGACTCAGACTTGCATATCAGAGACTTGAGATTCAACTAGAGGATGCATCTCAGATGTTTGAGACTTAAGACTCAGACTGACCCCTTACAACAGACCCTGTCCACATGATGAGAAATGTACACTTGGTGTAACTGATGATAGCCCAGTCGATGCATTGCCACCCTCAGCCTGCCTGCTCTCAGTAAACTCTGAACAGGACTTTGACCAACATCCCTATGGACTGTCTGGTGTCATGACGGAGCGTACTCGTTGGAGCAGCATGGGTAGGTCAACGGAAGGGCGGCTGCACATTATAGACCACTGAAGTTTAAGAACGTGATGTGGTTATATCAATTTCCCCTCCATCTCTCACTGTTTATTATTCTGTCTGTCCAGCTACGTATAGAAAGGCTGTTTGATTTGGCTCACATCTGCGATGCACATCTGGGTGCAACTGTAGATACAGTAGATCGTTTTCATCAAAAGCCTGAGCATTGTGGGAGCAATTGATCCTGAATAGCCCACAGGAGACCACTTCTGTAGTCTGGTATCATTATTTAAAGCATGGCCAGTGGGCTCCAAGGAATCTCACAGCCACTGCGCTACAGAGTGCGGTTAATTACACAGCATTCCTTTCTGCCACAGTTTGTGGGAGGGTTCTATTTCCCTCCCACGAGCACAGCGCGGTGATGTACAGCACGCGTTTCCTGTTTACTCTAACCTTTCAGTCCGGCTATGAAAAGCCAGGGTATGTACGGGAACCTGCTGCAGGACAGGATTTCAGATCGTATGACACTGAACAACAGTATACCAAAGAACCTGGGGACTGTTGCTGAGTTATCCTAGCAATACATACTCAGAGAAGAAGAAGAAGAAGAAGAAGAAGAAGAAGAAGAAGAAGAAGAAGAAGTGATGGTAGAGCCATATACACATCACCTTCCATACCTCACTTCCATTCATGGGAACCGAATGAACGTAATCAGCTGAATCCAAGGCTGGTCCGGACTGGATATCCCCAGACATGGAAAGAAAGCGGCTGGAATTGACCTTATCTTCCCTGAACGAAGTCTCAGACCACACACGCATCTAATTGAGCTACACTGTCCCTGTAGTAGGCCTGGGGAGGGCTCATTCGGGGTCTTCACCCACGCTCTTATCTGTAGAGGTTTAAAAATACGGCCTCACTGCCCCAAAAAAGAATTCTCCAAAATGGCGACTTCCCCAGAGAGGCCAAACGTGCACCTTACTTTCCATTCAGCCAGCGTGAAGAACGCTTATTCCAAACCACCTGAGCTTTTCTACTGTTCATGGAATCACGGAACGTAAAGGGGAGCTACAGTGCTCAAGTGATGCAGAACAATGAAACCTGGTTTCTAAGTTCACTACCAGGCAAAGGTTTGGACACACCCAGCTAAATGGATGTGGTTGGTTATCTGAAATACTCTACACAGCTCCAACTGATGAGATGTCTGAAACCTTTAGATGATGTGGAGGAGCTTAGTAGATCTTTAGGGAACCAGGATTGGTCCCATGGAACTGCAGAAAGCCCTTTATGGCTTGTGCATTTAGGAATGTAGTCGTCAGGTGTGTAGATACATGTCTGAGTTACTGGTGGTCCCTAATTGCAGACATGTACACTATATGGCCAAAAATATGTGGACATCTGATTATTCCATCTATACAACCTTGTTGCACCATCCATACCAAAACCATGTGTATTAATACAGAGTTTAAAGTTTACATTATGTCAAATGTGATTTTAGTTATCCGTCTTCCAGAATTTTTCCCTGTTACGTTCCGGTATTTACCAGTTAATGGAAAACCTCAAGCTAAACTTGAACTTGCAACTCAAAGACTCGACTTGGACTTGAACCCCAAGGAAACTAAGACTCGGAAAACCAAGATTTGGCTCAGACTCACGCCTTAGATGTATAAATAAATTTGAGTAACTGGTGGTCCCAAATTGTAGACATGTACACTATGTGGCCAAAAGTATGTGGACATCTGATTATCACATCTATATAGGAGGGTGGACCACCTATTCCAAAACCACAGATGTCAATACGGAGTCAAGGTAAGTTTAAGCCATTTAGGTGTGGCACCATAAATAACAGGGAGATGTTGAAATAAACCAAATATGAGCTTTATTTGTCAGGTGGTCTCTTCTCCATGTACAGATCAAAAGAGGGACATGTCACCACATCACCTCAGATGAACTTTAAATGTGAATTTTCACCTGTACACCTGAATATTTACCTGGAACCCCTTTAAGACTGAACTAAGGACTTCACACCCCAAAAAGACCCAAGACTTGAATTAGACTCACATCCTGGATGTGTAGATACAGGTCTATACTTTAAATATTTTGGTGCACAGGCTACTGGCTGTGGTGGTCTCTTCATGATGTACAGAACAGAGGGCTTGCAGAGAAGTTCCCTATACGGCCAAAAGTATGTGGACATCAGATTATCACATTATATATGCGTGTTGGACCACCTATTCCAAAACCATGGCCATTAGGGTGGAGTTCAGAGTTTAAGTAATGTGTGAACCATTTAGATAAAGTCTAAGACTTGGCACCATAAGTAAAAAGGAGATGGTGAAAGAAACCAAACTGAAATTCATTTGCCAGCATTTACCTGTTAACAGAAACCCCGGCAGCAGCATAACCATGACGTGGTCTGAAAGCAGACAAGAATGAAACTGCTGATTTAGAGGGAAGGTATTCCAGGTAAATGGAATTGCCCAGTTAAATCCTGATGCAGGACTAAACCCAACACGAAGAAAGTTACACTGCATACAACTCTATGAAAGGTGGACTCCTAACCTCCAGGCCTGGCAGAAGTCATACCCAATCAGAGCCAGCCCCTCTAATGAAAAAAGATAGGATGGGCGCACGGTTGCAATCTGACAGACTTTGGCACAGCTGCTAAAGGCCAGGAGATGAGCATGGAGAGAGGCGAGACCGAGTCCAGCGGTGAGATCATTCTGCACTGTACTGGCCGGCTATTCCCTTCGGTGGTCTTGGGTAACTCTGGACCATAAATAACATGCTGGGTGAAATGGAGCCTGCAATTGTTTGTTTGAGTAAATTGAACCACCTACATGCTTACTTACTGACACACACACACACACACACACACACACACACACACACACACACACACACGCACACACACACACACGCACACACACGCACACACACACACGCACACACACACACGCACACACACACACACACGCACGCACACACACACACACACACACGCACGCACACACACACACACACGCACACATACACACACACGGCTAAAAATAGACCGTAAAATTCTAGAGTAAGCAATTATTTTCATTAAAACATTTTTTACATACCAACCAAATGATAAAGCAGCACAAACTAAAATAAAAATAAATGTATTTTTGACCAAGATATCAATTAATTTTCTTAATTTGGAAATAATTAACATCAGGGGCCAGGAAAGACAGCCCTCGAAACATAGGGCAAGGCAAACGAGCTGTTAAAATAAATACATAAATAAAAACAGGAACATAAGGACACAAAACAAAACAGAAAGTCCTAACTAGCAAACATCAAAGGGCAAATCTAAAAACAAACCTGACAAACAGGAAAATAACATTCTGAGAAACCAGTGGCAATCCTTCACAAAGACCGACCAGGACAAACCGGCAACATGAGGAACAGGTGAAAACAGTTACATTCAGGTGACTTGGAATGAGGAAGTGGCTTGTGATTGGTTCAGATGCATGTGTAGGAGTCATGTGATCTCCTGCAGGCTCCTGGGAAGTCTAGTTCATGGACTCAACACAGCCAGCCAGTGACATGGAGCAGGGAATAGCACAGAGGGCATGTCAACAGGAAGCGTGACAAATGCATTTTGGTCTGTAATCTGATTTAAACACCCAGCAGTTTAATTAACATAATAATATTAATAATAATAATAATAATAATAATAATAATAATAATAATAATAATAATCTTTGTTAAATATTTATTTTATTGAGAATGAATGGGATTGAAAAGTACTTGCCTGCCTACTGTACTTCTGCTTGACTGTCAGACACCACATCATCTCAAGGCAGACCCCCAAAAACAAGCTGAACGTTGGCCTAACCTGCACTCGTCCATTTGTCTTTTTCCCCCATCCCTCGATCCTCCTATAGACTCACATTCATCTCACAGCCATTCAAACTGCACATACTCACTCAGGACAGATCCTCAAACTCTAATCCATACATACTGACCCTCACTCCTCCCTGTGTCGCTTATTCATCGCTACATCTTCCCATAGACTGCCAATTTTATTTTTAGCAACACCAAATAGGGATCACCAAGCTGCAGAATCCCTCTGTGTGTATTCTGTTCATCACTTTAGAGAAACAGCACTTCTCTAGTACAGTAATTCTTCTTCATTTTTAAAAATTCTGTTCATCACTTTAGAAACAAAAAAAAGCATACAGCATGTTTTAAAAAACGCACATTTAAAAAACACTAACCACGGCAAACAGTTTGATTGACAAGGGTCTGCTACAAGCACTTCCTGTGTTTTAGAGCCACCCTTTCCCTCAGAATTCCCAGGTTGTGAGAGTTTTACATCTGGTAAATTTGTTTTTACTTTTGAAATTTTAATTTTCTAAATTTTTGTTTTACACATCTTAGCCGCCGTAGTTTAGTATTCTTTATTTTCAGGATGTTTAGTTTTTTGTTTTTTTACAGCATATATTTTGGAGTTATGTCTATAGGTTGTTTGGCATTTCTGTTTTTGCTCATATATAAAATCCACTGACTAATCATCTGTGTGTTTTGTTTCCTGATAGATGGAGAGACATAAAGATGAATAGTTCAGTTGAAGAGTTTCTGTTTGCTTGCAGCTTTAAATAAAACAATCCTGAAATCTAATGGACCTAAATGGTCTCAGACTTTTGGTCCGCCTTGCATGTGGTAAACCATCGATGAGTGCCAGCGTCATTTCATTCGCCTGAGAAACATCTATGTTTGTCCCAGTGAGCCAGTGAGACAACACCGATGACAAAGTTCCCCAAAGTCATGTCACTGTAATGCATCCCTGGTGTGTTTGGAGGCCCATCAACAGGCAGTGTTTTCATTCACCTCACAATAGAGAGTGAGGTCACTTCCAAAAACACCACACCACCACCACCACCACCACCAACCACACACAAGCAGACCAGACCGCCTCGGTAGAGTCAATTTTACAGCTCCTAAACCTTACTAAACTTTCAGCCTGCGTTTCCACCTCCACCTGCGCATGATGCAACATGAACACATGCTGGGAAACTGAACAGTGCGCATCCATGGCGTCTTCTGAGGATGTTCCATCATATGTCTGAGAATGCTGGTACATAAGTTACTGTAATACATTAAATCCACATAATTCTATTTTAAATTAAACTCTATCCCCAGACATCACCACTTGGAGGCCTACCAGCTAATGCTGTGCCCTAGAGGTTTAGGAATGGCATGAGTTCCCATCTGCCCCCTTCACGCATGTATATCATTGATATCTGTCAGATTGCATTAGTAAACGTAGCTTGAAAATTTGAACATTTTCCAAGCGTCAGTCCCTTTGATCCTTCACAGTTTCTGCAGTAATACGCACAATTAATACTTTTTATTAAAATGCAAGATTTATGTAATTACAGAAAATGTGTTTAAGTTGACAAGTTTTGCCAATTTTGAGCAGAACCCAAAACGCTAGCCAGTACCTGACTAGCAATCAGTTTAACAGTTTTTATTGCGACTATATTAATAAAACATTTAAATAAAACACAGTAAATGTGTATCGGTATTGACACTTGTACCAAATTTAGAACAGCTTTCCAGCAAAAAAAAGGACTACTAGCCTTTATGGTTTTGAACAGTTATACCTCACATACTATCGTGATTTTTTGCATCTTGTTTTGTCTGCTCCGGGGGCGTGTTGATGTGGCTTCGGGTTTAAAGAGTTGACACCGCTGCTGTGGTGACCATTCAGAACTCCTGCCAAGAATTCCGAGGTCTCTGACGTGCTACTACAGGTGCTCATGAGTAAGCCAGGTCGCACCTCCAGATAGATCAGATGGATGGATGATATGCAGTTACTGTATGCTCCATATCTCATAGCATCAGCTGAGTCATGAAAAAGGAAACGGCCAATAAACAGTTATACTCACATGCAATCGTGATTTTTCATTTCAAACCCAAAAAAAAGTCCTATTAATTCCAGAAAATGGGTTTCAGTGGTGACACTTGACCTAACTTTGTGTAAACCTTGAAACAATAGCCGGTACATAACTAGTAATCAGTTCTGAACCGTTGCATAATCCAAAAAAATATTTATTTAAATTACAGAAAATGTGTTAGGTACTGACAGACAATCTTAGCTCATTTTAAGCACAACTTAACACTATCCAGTACATGACTAGCAGTCAAAGTGTTGAACAGTCATACTCACATCAATACACAATGTTTTGCATTAAAATACAAAAAGTAAATGTATAAAGGAAACAAAACAAATTATAGAATTAAGCCATTGTAGTTTTGAACAGTTGTGCACAGATTCAATTCTGATATTTTTAGTTTAAACACAAAAAAAAGTCTGTAAATTACAGAAAATGTGTTTCAGTAGAGAGTTTCGGTTCAATTTGAGCAGAACTTAAAACGCTACCCAGTTCATGGCTAGTGATCACAGTTGAAGAAGTGTACGCACATAATCATAATATTTATTAAAATGCTAAACAAGTTTAACTCCGAGCTACAGTAAAACGAGGCATCAACCACCAGAGTCACGAGGGAGCCTCAGAGGTAGAGGCAGTCAAAGATCTGGGTGTTGAGTTCCTAATGACACCACTGTGGACCATTCTGACTCGGTAACAAAGCACTTCACATAAAACCACTCTGAAGTTCCCTTTCCATCTCCACCACTGGATTATACAGACATTCTGGGAAACCTGTGGAATTCCCTCTTAAACACACCAGCAGTTCACTTCCGGGGAAGATTACCGACCCAGCGACAGCCCTAGACTTCTGTTTGTGCTGCTTGGACCCGACTTCAATAGGTGCGAAGTGACGATGGAAGGAAGTCCTCCTGTGCTCAGGAGTTCTGTGTGCCCTCACATATTCAAGTTGCAGTCATGGAAAACAGTCCATGCTCGTTCCTGCTGGACCGTGGTGACTCCAGTTCATCTCAGAACCAGGGAGGTTTGTTTAACGGTGCCCGGCACGCATGTTTCCTGCGCAGCTGCTTTGTGTTTGCGCTTCTGCGTCTTGTTTTGTCTGCTCCGAGGGCGTGTTGATGTGGCTTCGGGTTCAAAGAGTTGACACCGCTGCTGTGGTGACCATTCAGAACTCCTGCCAGGAATTCCGAGGTCTCTGACGTGCTACTACAGGTGCTCATGAGTAAGCCAGGTCGCACCTCCAGATAGATTAGATGGATGGATGGATGGTGTGCAGTTACTGTATGCTCCATATCTCATAGCATCAGCTGAGTCATGAAAAAGGAAACGGCCAATAAACAACGTCCTCCCTGATGGACACGACCGTTCGCCCCCAGGCCTGACGTGTGTCGTCTTGCGAAAGTGCCGAAGGGCTGAGGAGCAGAGTGGGCAAGAGGGCGTCGGGTCACGCGTGTTTACGAAACATCCATTTATGTGTTTTGCAAAGAGCTCGCCAACATCAACAAACCCCGTCACATCACTGATGAAGTCACGGCGTGGCTCTCTCGCAGCGCTGTGCGCGTGTTAGTCGGAGGTCACGAGATGGAGAAAGTACACAGTGACACAGGCCGAGCCCTTCAGGATCTCCTTTATTTGAACAAACGACAGGCAAAGGGCACTCACCATCTTAATTGTGTTTATCTTGTCGCGTTTCAAACAAAGACGGGCCGAGCCCTGAGGCCACACTTTCTCTTTTCTCTCTGTGCGGTTTGGAAATGTTTGACATTTCAGTCAAGGGCCTCAAACAGCCAAAGAAAATAAACCTCCTAAAGTAGGTGTATCCCAAATATCCCTCATCCTCAAAAGAACTGTGGCACAAATAGCTGCACCCAGATGGAGTCAACCCACAGGAGTGAAACTTGGTGTGTGGGTTTGACATCGTCAGACATTGACGTAAGCAAGGACGGGTCTTATCTCTGTACCTGACTGACCCAACAGCCACCATTACAGACATCCAGCCAGCAGTGGTGTCCTCCATGAGTCCTCCTGTTAGTGCAGCACCATCGGCAGACGGCTGCACCACGCAGGACTACATGCACACAGACCGTTACCACGCCTGTCCTTAACACCACGTCACCGTCACTAAACACTGCAGTGGTGTCGTACCAGACTGTCATGGAGTGACTCAGAACGGCAGCGGATCATCTTCAGTGACGAGTCCCGCTTTAGTCTTGGTGGAGACGCCCAACGAACCCGTGTGTGGAGGCACCATGGTCAGCACCAAGATGAACGGTTTGTGGTCACACGTCCAGAAGGTCTGGTGTCCCTCCACCTCCACCCCTACCGCACCATCTGCAGGAACTGTGTGAGGATGTTCAAGCTGCATGGGATGGATTATCACAGGACTCTATTAGGAACCTCTACAGCTCCATACCGAGACGTCTGGCGTGTTGGGTTAGCAAACACGGCGGCCCGACGCCATACTGAGAGACAGACTTCTGTATGTGTAGCTCAATAAATATTGATCATATCAGTCTAAATTTATCATCATTTATTGATCCTGGTCACCTTTATCTTCCTTCCCAACAGTAGGACCTCAACTCTTTTTGAAGAGAGCAGAAAACTCAGGGGGACATCACGGACTTTGATGTCCATGATGTATAAATAGAACGATGTTCAAAAAGTAATAAGATAAGATAATCACAGTGGGGAAGTTTACAGTGTTACAGCAGCAAAGGGATAGCAAGGTAAGCAAATGCACACCATTGAGCACGAGTTGAAGACAGCTTTCTAATTTCCAGCCAAAATAAAAATAAAGGTTAACATATATATCATTCATGTTTCTGCATCAGAAGTGAGGCAAGTGTGTGTCACGGGACGGTCAGGGGACCCGAGTGCAGAGGGGAAGACCCGTGGGGAGCGGGTATAGGGTAAATCCAGAGAACCGATTGGGATTTGCTTATATGATGTACACCATATGGAGCACAGAGCCTTTCTGTAGATGAAGTGTCTCTGCAGACTGAATTTAAACCTGCAACACTGTTCTCTCCAACCCAACGGGCTACCACTGAGCCCCCCAGAAACCAGTGGCAGCAGTGTGGCCTGCACTTCTTTTCAACAGTGAGGGGAAAAGAGCGGGAAACTTCAAACAAAGGGGAAGCCAATATGGCGTAGCTCAAACACAGGCAAGCTTAACCTGAACAAAACCAAGACGGCTGAAAAGGGGGAACAAGGAGCCGCCAATGCAGCCCCCCTTCATCTCCAGCCTTGTTTGAGACACCCAACACCCTTTTCAAGGCTTTCTCTTTTCTCTCCTGTCTCTTTGTCTTTGTCTTTGTCTACCTTACCAGCCACACTAACACAAAGGTGTGACAAAGCAGTGCTGCTTGCCACACCCTTAAACCCCCTACCGCCAGGTGAGCCTGATTGGCACTGATTACCCCTGGGAACTCTGGGATTTTGAGTTCCCTGGATTATCAGTGCCTCACCGCCGTCGCCCTCTGCTGGTGGCCGGCGGCACAGGCTGACCCCTTACTAAATGATCTCATATCTAGTTGACATATCTCACATTTCTTATTTCCCGACTGTTAAGCTCACTAGAAGATGCTTTACCTCATTTACATTCATTTTACTTGATTTAAGACACACTCGTTGGCCATGTCATGTTTCTTACTTCATTGGCAGGTAGTTCTATGTATTGTAAGAAACATGCTGAAAACTAGCCAAACTATCTGCTGGTATCATGAGAAAATCTGGCTTACTAAAATCAACTTAAAACAAGTAAAAACATGGCTTTAATATTTAAATACAGCTTCAAAAAATCGGAATTTCCTGAAGAAAAGACTTCCAGATTATTTTACTTACCGAGATGAATTAGATCGTTCCTCCTGTTTTTCTTTTTTCTTTATATAAACTGCTTTTCTGTGAAGCTGCTTTGAGAAAACATAAGTTGTAAAACACACTATACAAATACATACTGACTAATTGATTGATTGATTGATTGATTGATTGATTGATTCCCAAAGTCTTTTCCGTCTGGAATCAACTAATCCCAAATTTGGTGACAATGAGTTCTGGACTCTGGCTTGGTTAGTCCATCGTCAAGTCAAGTCAAGGTTTAGGTAATCCTGGCAAGTCAATCAATTTTATATGTAGCTGATTCATCAGATGTGACTCCATGACAGTCTGGTACGACACCACTGCAGTCTTTGGTGACGGTGACGTGGTGTTAAGGACAGTCGTGGTAACGGTCTGTGTGCATGTAGTCCTGCGTGGTGCAGCCGTCTGCCGATGGTGCTGCCCTAACAGGATGAGTCATGGAGGACACCACTGCTCGCTGGAGGTCTGTAGTGGTGGCTGATGGGTCAGGCAGGTACAGAGATGAGACCCTATGTGTTTACGTAACGTGTGCAGTTCAGCGTGAAGCTTGAATCATTAGCATGTCTGACGATGTCGAACCTACAGGGTTGGTGGGCTGGTTGCTTCTGGGAGCAGCTCCTAGTGCAGCTATTCCTGTGATGATAAGTGTGGTTTGACTTTCCCCGTCCTGATGTAAGGAATTATCTAACCTCTGCTGGAAAAGCCCATGAACAGTGAATATCATGTATGATAGATAGATAGATAGATAGATAGATAGATAGATAGATAGATACTTTATTGATCCCAGAGGGAAATTCAAGTAGAGGTTGTTGTGACTGTAGAGGTTGTAGAGGTTGTTGTGACTGCGACCCACAGCAGTTTACTTCCTGGTTGGAACACATGGTTAGTTTCTCAGGTTCTCATGTCCACATCTTCTGAGCAGCATGGTTGGTTGTGGAGGGCTGGAGATCTTCATTGGACCGCCGTTCGGTCTTATGCCTTTCTAAGAAGCAGGACGATCTTCAGTGCAGCTCCAGATGTTTGTGTAAATTAAAGAACACTTCCTACAGACACTCACTGACCGGTGTGTTATCAGACGGGCCGATCGGCCTGCAGTTCATTACATAATCAGGCCACAGCGAACGCGGCTGCAGCAGTGGGGCATATTTCCCACGTGTAAGAGTTCATCAACATCCGTGACACCGCGGTCAACATTAAAGGGAAACAAACAGAGGCAGCCTCGGAGCTGAACGTCCAGCCTGGTGCTGAAGGACTTACAGATCATATCTTAGCATAACAGAGAGAGAGAAGGGGAGAGAGAGAGAGACGGGGGAGAGAGAGGGACAGAGAAAGAGAGAAAGGGGGGAGAGAGGGGGAGGGGAGAGAGAGGGACAGAGAGAGAGAAGGGGGAAAGAGAGAGAGACAGGGGGAGAGAGAGGGACCGAGAGAGGGACAGAGAGAGACAGAGGGACAGGGGGGAGAGAGAGGGAGAGAGAGAGAGAAAGAGAGAGAGAGAGAGAGAGAGAGAAAGAGAGAGGGACAGAGGGAGAGACAGGGGGAAAGAGGGAGAGACAGGGGAAGAGAGCGGGACCGAGAGAGGGAGAGAGAGCGACAGAGGGACAGGGGGGAGAGAGAGGGACAGAGAGAGTGAGAAAGGGGGAGAGAGGGGGAGGGGAGAGAGAGGGACAGAGAGAGAGAAGGGGGAAAGAGAGAGAGACAGGGGGAGAGAGAGGAACCGAGAGAGGGACAGAGAGAGACAGAGGGACAGGGGGGAGAGAGAGGGAGAGAGAGAGAGAAAGAGAGAGAGAGAGAGAGAGAGAGAGAAAGAGAGAGGGACAGAGGGAGAGACAGGGGGAAAGAGGGAGAGACAGGGGAAGAGAGCGGGACCGAGAGAGGGAGAGAGAGCGACAGAGGGACAGGGGGGAGAGAGAGGGACAGAGAGAGTGAGAAAGGGGGAGAGAGGGGGAGAGGAGAGAGAGGGACAGAGAGAGAGAGGGACAGAGAGAGACAGAGGGACAGGGGGGAGAGAGAGGGAGAGAGAGAGAGAGAGAGAGAGAGAGAGAGAGAGAGAGAGAAAGAGAGAGGGACAGAGAGAGAGAAGGGGGAAAGAGAGAGAGACAGAGGGAGAGAGACGGACCGAGAGAGGGACAGAGAGCGACAGAGGGACAGGGGGGAGAGAGAGGGACAGAGAGAGTGAGAAAGGGGGAGAGAGGGGGAGAGGAGAGAGAGGGACAGAGAGAGAGAGGGACAGAGAGAGACAGAGAGAGAGATGGTGTGTGACAGAGACATGGTTTTGAGAAAGGTGAAACAGACAGAATGCGAAAGAAGTAAACAAGAATGAGGAAAAGAGAGAAGAGTACAAAAAGTGTTTATATATTAATTTTTGTATTTATTGACATTTTAAAAGTGTGTGTGTGTGTGGTGTGTATGTGTGTAGTGTGTGTGAGCGTTGTGTATGTGTGTGGTGTGTATGTATGTGTGTATGTGTGTGTGGTGTGTATGTGTGTAGTGTGTGTGAGCGTTGTGTGTGGTGTGTGGGCGTTGTGTGATGTGTGTGGTATGTGTGTGTGGTGTGTGTGTGTGTGTGTGTGTGTGTGTGTGTGTGTATGTGTGTGTGTGGTGTGTATGTGTGTGGTGTGTATGTGTGTGGTGTGGGTGTGAGCGTTGTGTGTGGTGTGTGTGTGTGTGTATGTGTGTGTGTGGTGTGTATGTGTGTAGTGTGTGTGAGCGTTGTGTGTGGTGTGTATGTGTGTAGTGTGTGTGAGCGTTGTGTGTGGTGTGTGGGCGTTGTGTGATGTGTGTATGTGTGTGTGTGGTGTGTATGTGTGTGTGTGTGTGTGTGTGTGTGGTGTGTATGTGTATGTGTGTATGTGTGTGTGTGTATGTGTGTGTGTGGTGTGTATGTGTGTAGTGTGTGTGAGCGTTGTGTGTGGTGTGTGGTGTGTGGGCGTTGTGTGTGGTGTGTGGTGTGTGTTGGGTCCTCTTCTCTTCTCTCTGTACACTCTGTCTCTTGGAGAAGTAATCCCCTCTCTCTGCTTTTCTTATCACTGCTATGCTGATGATACTCAGCTCATGCTTTCCTTCCCATCATCTGATACACAGGTCTGCAGCCGCATCTCAGCATGCCTGACCGACATCAGCTCACCACCTTAAGCTCAATCCCAGCAAGACTGAGCTGCTGTTCATCCCCAGCACTACAGGTCCTCACCGTCTCATTTGGGAACTCGTTGATCACCCCGACTGAGGATGCCGGAAGCCTTGGAGTGATTCTGGATGGCCAGTTATCGTTCAGCTCATATAGCGAACCTGACTCGGTCATGCAGATTCCTCCTCTACACCATCCGGAGGATACGACCCTTCCTCTCTCAGGAAGCCACCCAGCTGCTGGTCCAGTCTCCGGTCATCTCAAGGCTAGACTGTGTTGTGTGTGAGGACGTTGTGTGTGTGTGTAGTGTGTGTGGTGTGTGTGGTGTATGTGTGGTCTGTGTGGTGTGTGTGGTGTGTATGTGTGTGTTGTGTGTAGTGTGTGAGGACGTTGTGTGTGTGGTGTGTGTGTGTAGTGTGTGTGGTGTATGTGTGGTCTGTGTGGTGTGTATGGTGTGTATGTGTGTGTTGTGTGTAGTGTGTGAGGACGTTGTGTGCGTTTGTAGTGTGTGTGGTGTGTATGTGTAGTCTGTGTGGTGTGTATGTGTGTGTTGTGTGTAGTGTGTGAGGACGTTGTGTGTGTGTGTGTGTGGTGTGTGTGGTGTATGTGTGTGTTGTGTGTGAGGACGTTGTGTGTGTGTGTGGTGTGTGTGGTGTATGTGTGTGTTGTGTGTAGTGTGTGTGAGGACGTTGTGTGTGTGGTGTGTGTGTGTAGTGTGTGTGGTGTATGTGTGGTCTGTGTGGTGTGAGGTGTGTATGTGTGTGTTGTGTGTAGTGTGTGAGGACGTTGTGTGTGGTGTGTGTGTGTGTTGTGTGTAGTGTGTGAGGACGTTGTGTGTGTGGTGTATGTGTGGTCTGTGTAGTGTGTGTGGTGTGTATGTGTGTGTTGTGTGTAGTGTGTGAGGACGTTGTGTGTGGTGTGTGTGGTGTGTGTGTGTGTGTTGTGTGTAGTGTGTGAGGACGTTGTGTGTGTGGTGTATGTGTGGTCTGTGTGGTGTGTGTGGTGTGTATGTGTGTGTTGTGTGTAGTGTGTGAGGACGTTGTGTGTGTTTGTGTGTGTGTGGTGTGTGTGGTGTGTGTGTGTGTTGTGTGTATGTGTGTGAGGACATTGTGTGTGTGTGTGGTGTATGTGTGTGTTGTGTGTAGTGTGTGAGGACGTTGTGTGTGTGGTGTGTGTGTGTGTGTATGTGTGGTCTGTGTGGTGTGAGGTGTGTATGTGTGAGTTCTGTGTAGTGTGTATGGACGTTGTGTGTGTGTGGTGTATGTGTGGTGTGTATGTGTGTTTTGTGTGTAGTGTGTGAGGACGTTGTGTGTGTGGTCTGTGTGGTCTGTGTGGTGTGTATGTGTGTGTTGTGTGTAGTGTGTAAGGACGTTGTGTGTGTGTGGTATATGTGTGGTCTGTGTGGTGTGTATGTGTGTGTTGTGTGTAGTGTGTGAGGACGTTGTGTGTGGTGTGTGTGGTGTGTGTGTGTGTGTGTTGTGTGTAGTGTGTGAGGACGTTGTGTGTGTGGTGTGTGTGTGGTGTGTGTAGTGTGTGTGGTGTGTACGTGTGTAGTGTGTGAGGACGTTGTGTGTGTGGTGTATGTGTGGTGTGTGTAGTGTGTGTGGTGTGTACGTGTGTAGTGTGTAGTGTGTGAGGACGTGTGTGTGTGTGTGTAGTGTGTGTGGTGTATGTGTGGTCTGTGTGGTGTGTATGTGTGTGTTGTGTGTAGTGTGTGAGAACGTTGTGTGTGGTGTGTGTGGTGTATGTGTGGTCTGTGTGGTGTGTATGTGTGTGTTGTGTGTAGTGTGTGAGGACGTTGTGTGTGGTGTGTGTGGTGTGTGTGTGTGTGTAGTGTGTGAGGACGTTGTGTGTGTGGTGTATGTGTGGTCTGTGTGGTGTGTGTGGTGTATGTGTGTGTTGTGTGTAGTGTGTGAGGACGTTGTGTGTGTGGTGTGTGTGTGTATGTGTGGTCTGTGTGGTGTGTGTGGTGTGTATGTGTGTGTTGTGTGTAGTGTGTGAGGACGTTGTGTGTGGTGTGTGTGTGTGTGTGTGTGTGTAGTGTGTGAGGACGTTGTGTGTGTGGTGTATGTGTGGTCTGTGTGGTGTGTGTGGTGTGTATGTGTGTGTTGTGTGTAGTGTGTGAGGACGTTGTGTGTGTGGTCTGTGTGGTCTGTGTGGTGTGTATGTGTGTGTTGTGTGTAGTGTGTGAGGACGTTGTGTGTGTGGTCTGTGTGGTGTGTGTGGTGTGTATGTGTGTGTTGTGTGTAGTGTGTGAGGACGTTGTGTGTGTGGTGTATGTGTGGTGTGTGTAGTGTGTGTGGTGTGTACGTGTGTAGTGTGTAGTGTGTGAGGACGTTGTGTGTAGTGTGTGTGGTGTATGTGTGGTCTGTGTGGTGTGTATGTGTGTGTTGTGTGTAGTGTGTGAGGACGTTGTGTGTGTGTGTGTGGTGTGTGTGGTGTGTGTGTGTGTGGTGTCTGGTTAATCGCGTTTGGCCTGCTCCTCTCCTTTCTCTCCACTGTCGCTGCTGCTGATTGTATTCGGGGCGTGTGTATCTGATCACCTCCAGGCCTGAGCCGCTTTCACCTCATCACCTTCACCATTTCACTCTCTGTTCCCTCCCTTTATCTTACCCTCCCCATCTCTCCATCACAGCCCATCCCAAGCAGAGCTGGGTGAAATGTTAATGGGAAAGCTGGTAATGGACAGCATTAAAAGTCCCGCCCTTCGAGAAAAAGAGCCAATCAGCTTGCTGGAGGGTGATCAGTCGATGATATATACCGTCTAGGAGGTTTTCATTTTTAACATCAGACGTATGTGGCCTCTGAGTGGTACCAGGAACTGGGAAATCCCAGAAACGGTCTCTAAATTACTCCTACAGTCGACACCGAAACCTGGGATTCTAGATGACACATGAGACTTAATATACATGAGTGAAAAATGCTACTTGCAATTTATGAGTCGCCTTTAGTGTTTAAGCTGGTAGTACCTTCAGGCTCCTGCAGATGGCGCTATACAGGGATGATTGGGCTATAAACCCCTGTGGGGTGTGAGTGACGGGATCCATAGATTGGGAAGAGGTGCTACAGTGCAGGGAGTGTCTCGTTCCATGTGTGGAAAATGGCTCCAGAGCAGATGTTAATGATTGGCTAAAAGGAGGGACTGCATGTGGGCGTGGCCAAAGACCATAGTGTGAAGGAAGTAGCTGAATCTGCAGGTGTATGGAAGCGTACGGTCATACGGGTCTACCAGCAGTGGATACAATCCCAGTCTACAGGGAATTCTCCTCGGAACTGTGCCAGGGAAAGCCTCCACCACATCTGGATCACCTGACCTGTTCTTTGGTGTGGCTACATCCAGAACCTCGTCCAGTACATGCCCAGTCCCGTCCCAGCTGTTACTGGTGCTGGTGGAGGTGTTACACACTACCAGGTACGCTTCGCTCACAGGGGTGGGGCTCGGTGTTTTTCAGGTGAGCTTATGTAACATGGACACTCCGTGCCTAACTCACTCGTACCTGCTCTGTGGGGGTCCTGTGGGGGTCCGGACCATTGAGGAACAGGGTAATACAGTATACAGAGAAACAGATGGACTACAGTCTGGACCTGTACACCTGCAGAGTGTCCTGTATGCTCAGTGCAGCTGGAGCACAGATGAGAGGGTGTGTGTACTTATCGAAGTGGCCGCTGATGCTGAAACTCCAACTCAGCTAACGGATGCACGTCCTAGCCTACGCAGTGTTTGGCTGGAGCGAAACTAGCAGTGCTTAAAACATGAAAGGCCTCCTCCAGCTCAAAACATCAATGCCTGGTTGCACTGCCTACTCAGCCACGCCAGCCCTGAAGGTTCACCTTAGCTGAGCTGACAAATCCAAAACAAGATGCTCACCTAGATCCAAACTTCACACGCACCACTCCGAGCCTCCGGCTGGACAGCAGACGGCATGTACTCTTAGCTGGGAAGCCTGTATTCAATGATCCAGTGTGGAA
The DNA here is from genome assembly GCA_024036415.1 of Prochilodus magdalenae. Lineage (NCBI taxonomy): Eukaryota > Metazoa > Chordata > Actinopteri > Characiformes > Prochilodontidae > Prochilodus > Prochilodus magdalenae. Next base: position 28,096 of record JAMWET010005949.1, on the reverse strand, counting down.
AATTGAACTCGGCCTTTTAGCTAATCTGTATCGATCTGCTTATTGATTATTGGCTTAGCAGTGATACACATACATTGATGGTATTTAGCTGACGTTCTTCACCAGAGCGACTTACAGGGTTAATGATATTACAGGTAGGCCAGTGTTAGGAGTCTTGCCCAAGGACTCTTATTAGTGTGACACAGCATATAGTCACCCAGACTGGATGGTAGCTTACTGGTATGTAGTGGTTGTAGCCACTGCGCTACACCAACCACATACACTCTGATGGATAATTTTCTTTATTTATTTTTGATACAGAATATTTTCTTACAGAAAAAGCTTTATGTAAATTTACTCTTGCCTCAGTGGTGATCAGCCTGGATAGGTTTGGTTTCCCAGTTTAGCTTCTTTGGTTTAGCAGTGTAGCTGCTAGGCTAACAGTGCTAACAGGCACTGGAAGTCGGTAGTCACCCACACCGCTGGCAGAAATCCAAACCCAAACGGTTATATATTTACTTTTATTTATTTATTAACAAGTCATCTATTTTTTTTTAAAGAAATTAGTAAAATTGTATGAATAGAAATTCTTTACATTTACTCTTTACATTTATTTTAAACATGGAACTATGTTATTACATCACGTCCTGCTTTCTGACGCTGTTCTGTCTTTTTTAAATGGATCCAGGGAGGCTGCGTCACAGATGCATTATGGAAAGGTCAGTTTTATTGTTATTCAGTCTGTACATAAAGTAATGCACAGCTGAATGAGACTTCGATGTGCAAACGTAGCAAGTGCACAGACAGCACAGACAGACATAACATCAATATGGAAAACTTGGAACATTTGAATTATATCCCCAAAAAACATCTGCACTAGTCGATATGAGTACGTAGGTGGTGAGGTGGTCCTCCACATACAGGGAGTCTCATACATTACCACCAACAAACACGGGGCAAAATCTAGACTCCACACGTTACTGCAACCAAAAAGACATCCAGGCAAATAAAACAATCTTAATTTCAGCTGATATATCTTAAAATACGATTTTTAAAATAAAAAATACATTTAAATAAAATTTAAAATACAAATAAATACCATTTTTTATTTGCTGAATTAAAGAGCAAAAAAATTTAATGGTAAAACAAAAAGAAAAAAAAACGTCATATGACTGGCAGCAACAAGTGCCAAACAAAAATAAAGGTGAAATATAATAATAATAATAAATAAAAAGTACAAAACAATATAATTTACAGAAAATTTCATGAATGGATTTGCAGATAAAATTGTTAAATTTTGTGATTTATTTCTAAATTATTATGATGAAACACCTTCAGTGGTTGATATATCTTACCATTCATTTACATTTACAGCATTTAGCTGACGCTCTTATCCAGAGCGACTTAAAGGGTTAATCGTATTACAGGTGGGCCAGTGTAGAGTTAGGAGTCTTGCCCAAGGACTCTTATTGGTGTAGCACAGCATAGACACCCAGACCAGGATTCGAATCCCAGTCTCCTGCATGTGGTGGTGGTTCCCTGGCAGGTAGTGGTGTTACCTGCTGAGCTACACCAACCACCAACCATTCGTATTTTGAGTTTGTTGTAAGTGATTTTAGTAAGCCAGCTGTTCTTACTGTACCGGGAGATCACTGGGATACATCAGCTATATAGATATGAGATCATGGGCGTGGCGAGATCGATGTTTTTGCAGGGTGTCTTGTTTGATCTATGGCGTTTGTGGAGAATGGGAAGCCTTGCTGTGTCGTTCCGGGTATATTCCGCATGCCTAGGGAAGGGTTTGCCTGGTTTCGGGCTCTGTGCGGGCCGGAGCTGTGTTTGTGCGCTGTTGTTTTGTGGTGTTTGTTGGTTTCAGGGACATCATGGTGCTTGAGAGTGAATGTTCCATGAGAAAGTTCCAAACTGAGGTGAGATAAGGGCTTGTTTATGCCCATCTCCAAACTATCCTAACAGATACACGGACTATTGTGAAAGAACTGGAGCTGGGGATTCCCATCACGCCGAACTGGGGGAAACATGAACTCGGAGTGATTATTCAGCCGTTAAGGCCTGGAGCGTGAGCGAGAGTGACCACCGCAGACGTCATGAGGATGCTCATTATCTGTGCTGATGGAATTTAAGGAATTCGGTGTAGTTATGTTACTGTTATGTTGCTGTATGTCTGTTTCCGTGTTGTGGTAGTGAGAATAAAACTTTCTATTTAAATATTTCTGTTTTCAGTTTTTTAAAAATATTCTCAGAAATATAGCACAACATGCTGAAAACAGTAACAGAGGACTCTTTACTTTCTAGAACCATGAAAAATATTTAGACAACCGTATACAACAGACGGTTTCCCATCTTATCTTTGTTTGCTCAACATTATCCTGATAGGTAAAACTCCACCTCTTTCCTATTGGCTCCTGGCACCGTCTATTTGCATACAGTTTAACGTTTTTTACTCTGTCTTTGAGCTGTCTGTCCCCCGGCCGGCCTTCTTCCACTGTGTGTGCTTCTTTCTTACACTCAGCAGATTTAAATATATACCTATCCATCTAAATATGATTAATACATACAGATGATCTGTCCAGTCCATTTTACACACATTTAACCCAAACTAGCATCTTAAAATCCCGTAACACAGCTGCAGAGAAGGACTTGGCGTGAGATTTGTAATTAAATGGATAATACATGAAAGTAGCCCGTCCAGTTAGAACGTACTCAGGTCACTTTAGTGTCACTTAGTTGAATCCGTTATATTTGCGTTACCACTAGTTAATACTTTACTGCTTTACTAATAGCTACATCATGCATCAACATTTCATTATTAGAGTAACCGTATCCTGTTTAAACGTACCAGAACTGTTTCTCCTTTTAATGTTATTTTGGTGCTTTAAGTTCTTATGGCTCTATATATACTTCTTAATCATAGCCCTTATCTATTAATGTCTGTTTCCACCAAGGAAAAGGGCATTCAGCATTTCATAATCAAGACTTACTATTTCATAATCATGACCTCACTTTTTCATAATCACGACTTACTATTTCATAATCATGATCTACTATCTCATAATCATGATCTACTATCTCATAATCATGACCTCACTATCTCATAATCAGGACCTACTATCTCATAATCATGACCTACTATTTTCTAATCATGACCTCACTTTTTCATAATCATGACTTCACTATCTCATAATCAGGACCTCACTATCTCATAATCAGGACCTACTATCTCATAATCATGACCTTACTATCTCATAATCATGACCTACTATCTCATAATCATGACCTTACTATCTCATAATCATGATCTTCTATCTCATAATCATGACCTCACTATCTCATAATCAGGTCCTACTATCTCATAATCATGATCTACTATCTCATAATCATGACCTACTATCTCATAATCATGATCTACTATCTCATAATCATGACCTCACTATCTCATAATCAGGACCTACTATCTCATAATCATGATCTACTATCTCATAATCAGGATCTCACTATCTCATAATCATGACCTTACTATCTCATAATCATGATCCACTATCTCATAATCAGGACCTACTATCTCATAATCATGATCTACTATCTCATAATCATGACCTACTATCTCATAATCATGACCTCACTGTCTCATAATCATGACCTACTATCTCATAATCATGACCTACTATCTCATAATCAGGACCTGCTATCTCATAATCATGACCTCACTATCTCATAATCAGGACCTACTCACTCATTATCATGACCTCACTATCTTATAATCATGACCTTACTATCTCATAATCATGACCTCACTGTCTCATAATCATGATCTACTATCTCATAATCATGACCTCACTATCTCATAATCATGACCTTACTATCTCATAATCAGGACCTCACTATCTCATAATCAGGACCTCACTATCTCATAATCATGACCTACTATCTCATAATCATGACCTTACTATCTCATAATCATGACCTCACTATCTCATAATCAGGACCTCACTATCTCATAATCATGATCTACTATCTCATAATCATGACCTTACTATCTCATAATCATGATCTACTATCTCATAATCATGACCTCACTATCTCATAATCATGATCTACTATCTCATAATCATGACCTACTATTTTCTAATCATGACCTCACTTTTTCATAATCATGACTTTACTATCTCATAATCAGGACCTACTATCTCAATCATGACCTCACTATCTCATAATCATGACCTACTATCTCATAATCATGACCTCACTATCTCATAATCATGATCTTCTATCTCACAATCATGACCTCACTATCTCATAATCAGGTCCTACTATCTCATAATCATGATCTACTATCTCATAATCATGACCTACTATCTCATAATCATGATCTACTATCTCATAATCATGACCTCACTATCTCATAATCAGGACCTACTATCTCATAATCATGATCTACTATCTCATAATCAGGATCTCACTATCTCATAATCATGACCTTACTATCTCATAATCAGGACCTCACTATCTCATAATCAGGACCTCACTATCTCATAATCATGATCTACTATCTCATAATCATGACCTACTATCTCATAATCATGACTTCACTATCTCATAATCATGACCTTACTATCTCATAATCAGGACCTCACTATCTCATAATCATGATCTACTATCTCATAATCAGGATCTCACTATCTCATAATCATGACCTACTATCTCATAATCATGACCTCACTATCTCATAATCATGACCTCACTATCTCATAATCATGACCTACTATCTCACAATTACTTACTATTCCACAATTACATTTTCATTAACTTGATCAATTTTGCTAGATCAGCATAATTAGATACTTTATTGATGTTACTACAGGATGATGTTACAGTTTCAGAATTGGTTTCAGAATTGGACCAGAGGAGGATGGGTCCCTCCGTGTGAGTCCGGTTCCTCCCGAGGTTTCTCCTTCCACCTGAGTGAGTTTTTCTTTGCCACCGTGGCCGTCAGCTCGCTCACCGGGAGCTTCTTTCTTTTCTCTAAATCTGCTATGAGACAACATCAGCTGTAAAAAGCTCTATATAAATACCTTTGATTGAACTGACCTGCCTGCAGTCCAGATTGTCTGGTCACCCCCTGGAAACATCTGGAACTTTATAGAAGGAGAATCAGGACAAAGGAGTCCCGGAATTGTTATGAGCAGCTGGAATCTGATGTTAAGCAGTAATAGAAAGTGAATGTCTACCTGTACCTGTACCTGTACCTGTACCTGTACCTGTACCTGTTCCTGTACCTGTACCTGTACTTGTACCTCTACCTGTTCCTGTACCTACCTATCTGAATAATGTTTAAATGATTTGATGAGAAGGTTTACATTATTAGACTTGATTGTATCCTGGTTTTAGATTCCGCACAGCATCCCAACTTCCATGTCAGTGGAGTTGTCCGAGTTCTGTTTGTGTGTGTGTGAATTTTAGAGGAGTTGGTATGGAGCGCTGGTATGGAGATGACTGGGATGCAGTTTATTGCTCGTTGTTCCTGGTGTAGCTGGCGTTCCTGGCGTTCCTGCTGCTTCCTCTTTTCATGTGACTGCTGCCTCCTGTGTTATCACGCTCGTGGGAAGCCTTGCGTGATGCACCTGTCCCGGGACTATTAGTTGCGGTTCCATGAAATTTCCACTGGCATGTTATCGAACACGCTGCGCGGAGACACTGCGGGCCTCTGTTAGTGCTGTGCAGTTTGTTCCACTCCAGTGTTTATTCTCCAGGACTTTCATCTCCACCACCATTTCTACATGCTGCATGAGATCTGTTCAACCACGGAAAACATCCGGTACAACCAGACGACCTCAGACGCAGTCTGCACAGGAGCGCCTTAGTCCTGCAGCATTTAATATGTAACATTCAAATACTTTAATTAAACATTTAAGGATACGTTAATATAGTGTTGGAATAATTCTTTGTTCTCACTATAAATAAATAAATAAATAAATATAATTTTAAAAGGCACTTCAGCAGAAAAATATTAAACTACATAAATCAGTCAAGGTTAGTTTTATAGCAAATTTCTCCTTCTCTTTCTTCTCCTTCTTCTCCTTCTTCTCCTTCTCCTTCTTCTCCTTCTTCTCTTTCTTCTCCTTCTTCTCTTTCTCCTCCTTCTCCTTCTTCTTCTTCTTCTTCTTCTTCTTCTCCTCCTTATTCTTCTCTTTCTTCTCCTTCTTCTTCTCCTACTTCTTCTTCTCTTTCTTCTCCTTCTCCTTCTTCTCCTTCTCCTTCTTCTTCTCCTCCTTATTCTTCTCTTTCTTCTCCTTCTCCTTCTCCTTCTTCTCCTTCTCCTTCTTCTTCTTCGTCTTCATCTTCCTCTCCTTCTTCTTCTCTTTCTTCTCCTTCTCCTTCTTCTTCTCCTCCTTATTCTTCTCCTTCTCCTTCTTCTCCTTCTTCTTCTTCTTCTTCTTCTTCTTCTTCGTCTTCGTCTTCGTCTCCTTCTCCTTCTTCTTCTTTTTCTTCTTCTCCTCCTCCTTCTCTTTCTTCTCCTTTTCTTCTTCTCCTTCTCCTTCTTCTTCATCTTCTTCTCCTTCTTCTTCTTCTTCTCCTACTTCTTCTTCTGTTTCTTCTCATTTTCTTCTTCTCCTTCTTCTTCTCATTTCTTCTACTTCAACTTTTTCATCTCCTTCTTGTTTTTCTTCTTCTTTTTTTCTTCTCTTCTCCTCTTTTTTCTCCTACTCCAATTTTTTACCTTCTTCTTCTCCTTTTCTTCTTTTTCTTCTCCTCCTTCTTCTCCTCCTTCTTCTTCTCTTTTTTCTCATTTTCTTCTTCTTCTTCTCCTTCTTCTTCTCATTTCTTCTACTTCTACTTTTTCTTCTCGTTCTTGTTTTTCCTTTTCTACTTTTTTTTCTTTTTCTTCTTTTTTTTTCCTCCTACTCCAATTTTTTCCCTTCTTGTTCTTCTTCTCCTTCTTCTACTTCTTCTCCTTCTTCTTCTTCTACTTCTACTTCTCATCTTCTTCTCCTTCTTCCTCTCAGTATACAACTGTGTCCCCTATAAGAATGAATGGGATGGAAAAGTGAACGTCCATCTACTGTCCCTCTGTTTGACCTACAGACACTGTTTCACATACACTCAGATCTCGGGTCACACCCCTAAACACGAATTCTCTGACCTGCACTCATCTGTTTGTCTGTTTTCCCATCCCTCGTTCCTCCTATAAGCCTCATTCATTTTCACTCCCATTCCTGTAACCTACAGACACCAAACAGCATGTACTCATTCAGGACAGATCCCCAAACTCCACAGTCATACCGACCCGCACTCCTCTGTGTGTCATTTATTCATCCCTCGTTCCCAGTACACTTTCCTAGTTATGTTTGTCACATTGAGCCAACACGATACATGTCATATCACAGCGCCCTGGTCCGGTTCCATCCACGTTCAGTGGCAGCCTCAGCCACCCACAACCGCTGCAGCGTAGTACCACTGCGTGTCAGGGCCCATGTAAGCAGGGCCATTAAAGAGGCGTGCATCAGCATCTCTTATCTCCCTGGATTTATGTGCTGCAGTGGAACATCTGGACTCAACGCTGAAATAAAAGGATGCAACCGCAGGACTGTAAAAACACTCCGTAAATCACGGCATTCCGACCTTCAGGTGCTCCGGTGCCCCTTCGGTCTCCATGGCGGCCGGCAACTACTGACGAGTCTGGGAGCACAACAGCCAGGGTGTGGCCTGAGAACTGCCTGCGATCAGAGTTTCGAAACGTTGAGCCATAGTTTTCATCTGGCTAGCGTTAATACCTGCTGACAGGGCCTGAGAACAGTTTCCTCCTAACCCGAGCGTCTGTCCAAGCGGGATGGGAGCTTGTGCGGCCGAGCCGACAGAGTGGGATCATGTTGAGAGGATGTGCAATCTGTCTTTCCTGGCTTATTAGGTTTCTCAGGGCTCTACACTGGACTCTTTTGGGGTCAAAGGTTAAAACTGTGATTCTGCCAACACTGGTGCACACGGCTGTAGGTGGGCCAGTGGCTGTGGCAGCGGCAGCACTGATAAACCAGGGGAGCTAAACTTGGCTCTGTATCGTAATCTGGGTTCTAGTTAATGAAGAGCCCTTCGGAACACCGTGTTCGGTTCCCGCTTGAGTGATGACTGTTCTTTGTTTGTGTGGGTTCCCCCTCAGATTACTCTGGACCTTCAGATCTGCCCTGAAGATCTCCGTCTGGACCTGAACCTTCATTATGTCTTTGTCTCCCATTTTCCTAAAGCCTCAGTAAGTTTCAGAGAAGGCCACCCAACTCAACAGAACACTGGGTCAGGGGACAGGAGGTTAGGGTCACTGCATTTAAGGACAGTGACTGAACCTCACACACTGGCGTTAAGCCACCATCATTCCCTACATAACCTCAGTTATCTTCTTTTGTCTTAAAACTGCTCTTACTGCAACAGGAACTGCATCAGGGCTCGCTGTTGGAGTTTGCATCAAAATGCTGCTTGGCCCTGCCTCACCTGCTTTAAGTCCAGGAACAGGAGCGTAGCTGATCTCTAGCTCCTGATACTGTCCCACCGCTTGTTACAGATTTAGGTCTTTCTGATGTTGAAGTAGAAATGCCTGTAGACCTGGGATTTCACTCAGGGTCCCCATTACAGAGTACTAATGACTGTCACCCAGACCACACAACGAAGAACACCACCCACAAAGTGCTGGAACAGAGTATAGAGTCCTATACATATTACATCCATCAGTTTATTCCGACTACGGCAATAGAATTCCCACATAGTGACCCTAAAGGTCACCGTACTGTGTAATCAGCTGTACACACCCACACCAAGCAACCGCCTCCGTCATGCTTTACAGCTATACACAGCCACACCCAAGGAACTACCTCCATCATGCTTTACAGTTATACACACCCACACCAAGCAACTACCTCCATCATGCTTTACAGCTATACACACCCACACCAAGCAACCGCCTCCGTCATGCTTTACAGCTATACACACCCACACCAAGCAACCGCCTCCGTCATGCTTTACAGCTATACACACCCACACCCAAGGAACTACCTCCATCATGCTTTACAGCTATACACACCCACACCAAGCAACCGCCTCCATCATGCTTTACAGCTATACACACCCACACCAAGCAACCGCCTCCATCATGCTTTACAGCTATACACACCCACACCAAGGAACTACCTCCATCATGCTTTACAGCTATACACACCCACACCAAGCAACCGCCTCCATCATGCTTTACAGCTATACACACCCACACCAAGGAACTACCTCCATCATGCTTTACAGCTATACACACCCACACCAAGGAACTACCTCCATCATGCTTTACAGCTATACACACCCACACTAACAAACCGCCTCCATCATGCTTTACAGCTATACACACCCACACCAAGGAACTACCTCCATCATACTTTACAGCTATACACACCCACACCAAGGAACTACCTCCATCATACTTTACAGCTTTACACACCCACGCTAACAAACTACCGCCATCATGCTTTACAGTTATACACACCCACACCAAGGAACTACCTCCATCATGCTTTACAGCTAGTTTCTGGATGTAACCTGAATGTTCAGTGTTCAGACACTCTTACATCAAAGGAATTGGTCAGCTGGTCCAGATTTGGTGGATGCTTTCCCTGGCACAGTTCCGAGGAGAATTCCCTGTAGGCTGGGATTGTATCCACTGCTGGTATGACCGTACGCTTCCACACACCTGCAGATTCAGCTACTTCCTCCACACTATGGTCTTTGGCCACGCCCACATGCAGTCACTCCTTTTAGCCAATCGTTAACATCTGCTCTGGAGCCATTTTCCACACATGAAACGAGACACTCCCTGCACCGTACTCCCTCTTCCCAATCTATGGATCCCGTCACTCACACCCCACAGGGATTTATAGACCCATCATTCTCGTGCAGCGCCATCTGCAGGAGCTACTACCACCTTAAACACACGAGATGTTTTCTCCAGTACCACCCCCCCACCCTTTCCCAGCCGAGGAGCTTGGCGGGGGTGTCTTCTTTAAAACCACCAGGAAATGTTAATCTAGTCTAATCAGTCTGTAGAGAAACACTAAGCCTCTTCACTGTGGCGCTGTGTTGCTGCAAGGCCGCCATTGTTCCTGCTAGACTCTCTCAAGAGCTTCAAACAATGAAGAGAGAGCTGAGGTCTGTAAGCCTGGTGGAAAGAAAGGCCCGTAGTTATTGGATTGATCTGATCTCCAAGGAGGGATCAAGCACTGCCGCTGCCTGCCCGCTGGGGGACATGGGACCCTTCAGGGATATTGATTTAATGGTCCAGTTCACACTTCAGGTGAGAATTCAAGGAACTGCCAGAACAAAAGTCTGAAATTTCAGGAATCTGGGATAATCAGCCTCGGATAGGCTTTACCTGTCAGTGGAGCTCTGTAACTGTCTGTACCCCTTCAGCAGGTCTAGCTTATTCCACTTATATGCCAAACTGATCAGCAAAATGAAAGCATGGTAACTGTGTGTCTGCATGAACACCAAAGTGCTTAGACTTCTCTGAGCATGCTCACTGTGTACACACACACCAAGCTTTATATATAGATCCTGTTGATTCCACTATTACATATGCAGTATTTCTCTATTATTATTATTATTGATTTATTTATTTATTTTTATTATGATTATTATTGTGCTTAATTGGAATTATTAACATATTAACATACCTCCATGCTAAAGTAAACATTATTTGTTTTAACATTAATTATGGTAAAGATAAACAATGATAAAGAATCTAGATTTTTTTCTGCAGTCCCGGAAATATCCACTGTATTATTCAAAATAATTAAAAAATTATGAAGTCATAAATTAAAATTTACTGTAAAAGTTGATTATGATAGCTTAACACTCCTCCTAAACACTCAAAACTCCTCCTAAAACACTCAACACTCCTCCTAAACACTCAACACTCCTCCTAAAACACTCAACACTCCTCCTAAACACTCAACACTCCTCCTAAAACACTCAACACTCCTCCTAAAACACTCAACACTCCTCCTAAACACTCAACACTCCTCCTAAAACACTCAACACTCCTCCTAAACACTCAACACTCCTCCTAAAACACTCAACACTCCTCCTAAACACTCAACACTCCTCCTAAACACTCAACACTCTTCCTAAACAGTTAACACTCCTCTTAAAACACTCAACACTCCTCCTAAACACTCAACACTCCTCCTAAAACACTCAACACTCCTCCTAAACAGTTAACACTCCTCTTAAAACACTCAACACTCCTCCTAAACACCCAACACTCCTCCTAAACACTCCACACTCCTCCTAAAACACTCAACACTCCTCCTAAAACACTCAACACTCCTCCTAAACATTCTACACTCCTCCTAAAACACTCAACACTCCTCCTAAAACACTCAACACTCCTCCTAAACACTCAACACTCCTCCTAAAACACTCAACACTCCTCCTAAACACTCCACACTCCTCCTAAAACACTCAACACTCCTCCTAAACAGTTAACACTCCTCTTAAAACACTCAACATTCCTCCTAAACACTTAACACTCCTCCTAAACACTCAACACTCCTCCTATAACACTCAACACTCCTCCTTAACACTCAACACTCCTCCTAAACAGTTAACACTCCTCTTAAAACACTCAACACTCCTCCTTAACACTCAACACTCCTCCTAAACACTCCTCCTAAACACTCAACACTCCTCCTAAAACACTCAACACTCCTCCTAAACACTTAACACTCCTCCTAAACACTCAACACTCCTCCTAAAACACTCAACACTCCTCCTAAAACACTCAACACTCCTCCTAAACATTTAATACTCCTCCTATAACAACCAACACTCCTCCAACTCCCTCTAATGGACTATCATCATAGTCCTCCTTCTAACACTCACTAACAGCTCTTATTCAGAGTCACCTGTAAATATAAACTCTGATCCTTTCTGTGTTTGTTCTATCCGGGGTCGACCTGAAGAGGAAGGGTTCCCTTTTTGAGTCTGGTTCCTTTCGAGGGTTCTTCGTTTTGCTCAGAGGGAGGTTGCTCTGGTTTGCTCTTGGGGGGCTCGTGAGAACACCTGCTGTAAAAAGCGTATAGTAATAAATTTGACTTGACTGTATATAACTCTATAATCACGAGACACTAAGAATCAGTTAGATGTACTTACTGTATATATATATATATATATATATATATATATATATATTAAAGAACACTTATAGTACATTGAAATATGCTTTATTTATACCAACCATCCAGCTATAGTGGATACTGAAACATGAGCTGACACTGCCTCCCTGTGGTATTTGGACACGACTTCTATTAGACCGACTCTACGGTTCTAATGGAGCTTTGGTGACATCTACAGGATAGAGCCATGAACTACTCATGTTTATATCACACACATACACACACACTTGAAAGGTCTCAGAAAGGAAACCGTCAGAACAAAATAATCTCAGAGTTTAACAAAGCCAGGGAGCTGTGTTATGTTCTCGGCTCCAGTCCTGGTGGCTTAATGGCATGTGCATTTCAGGTACTCTACGCCCCCAACTTGAAGTACGTGAATCCTAATAAAGTTTAACAGGTACTTATACAGGGCAATACCTCCCCGAGACTGGAGCTGCATGAGTGATTAATATATCAATCAATCAATCAATCAATATTTATTTATATAGCGCTTTTTTATAAGGGTGTCTCAAAGCAGCTTCACAGAAACCAGTTTATTATAAAGGAAAAGAAAACCATGGAGTTAATGTACAGGCGTAGGAAAAGGGGGAACCGTGAGCACCCAGAGGCAACAGTGGCGAGGAAGAACTCCCAACCATGAGCCACGGTTCCACCTCTCACTCGAAGCCCAGATCACCAAACTAATGCTCTGTCTTTGTATCAGACTTCAGTAATGCTACTTTGTATTCTGTATATTGACTTGTTTATGCAGATTTCAAATACAAAGTCAACCACAAGAGGGCGCCAGAGGCTGATTCAGCATGTGCAGTTCAGTACCACGCCTTATGTTGAGACCTTTTCTGCAGTTTTCAACAAACCATAACCTAAAAACCATATACCCTTCCACAAACCGTATATCAGCAAATGTAGTTCATGTAGCTGTGGAATGTGTTTCCTCCTGAAGTCTGCTGGCTCTGTAATTCTCATCTCATCTGCAACTGATTTCACTCTACTTTGTTTTCCTGCATTCATTCATTTATTTATTTATTTATTTATGTATTTATTTATTAGTGTTTTAACATTGTTATAAAATTGTTAACAGGAACATCTGGCTCCTTGTATTCATAGTAGATCACATCAAGCTAGAAAGACACAAGGGGCCCAACCATTAGTACGTCACTATACCGATGATAGAAGTGGAGGAAGCCTGAAACAGAATTCCAGCTTATGGAAGTGAAAATGTGGGAACAGCCCGGAGCTGTTTCTCTCACAGTGGAGTTGCTGAGCTGCTGTTGGTTAATGGGATCATGAACTCTGAAGTGTACAGGGATATTCTGGAAGTGAACCTGAAGGAGATATGAAGCCCACAGCCGGAATCCGGAGTTAATGACAGTTCAGGAATTGGTCTGTTTAATTTTAATCCCGCTTGGCTGACATTTTACTTACCATTAAAAAGTTACCAAATATGTTTTTAAGGGTGGAGCAAGCGTCCAGAACCTCTCTGGGGCCGTGTCTGTTCATGTGAAGCCGAGGCCTGCGTGGGTATAATGTAGGAATCAGAACTCAGATCCATTTGGGTTTACACACGTAGGAAAATGACGTCCATATTTAACCCATCAGTGATAACCCTGCAGTGAGTCTCTGACCCAGTCCATATCCTGATCCACCACATCTACTCCTGATGTACACAGTATGGTACTCCTCCATATCTCCACCTCTAATATATATTTAGTGGTGTAAAAACTTTGATCTCTTTTTCTGCACAGTGTAAAAGCTCTAGTTCTCCTTTCAGGTTAGTGAATATTCATGATGGGCAGACCAATAGAATCGCTCCAAACCTGCTTAGTAATAAACCTTGTTCTATCAGCTCCACTGCAGGGTAAGGAAGCTGCTCCATCCTCCTGTACAGCTCCACTCCGGAGGGGTTTAAGGCAGACTGGATAATTCCATTCTGGAGGGTTTTAAGGTGGACTGGATAATTCCATGAGGGCTAGTTTATAGTTTGGTGTCTTCACTTTTATTCTACAGTAGAGCTTTAAGATACACAGAAGGAGAACCTGCAATGAGGAGAACCTGCTATAGGGAGAACCTACTATGGGGATCCACATCAGTTAGCACCAGTCATAAGTTTAGACCTGGCTCCCCATAACTGGTTCTCCTCTAGGGCTGTCTCATTATCTTCCAAATCCACATGGCAACCTGACATTTTACTGTATGTCAGTGTTATACACTACCCCCTCCTGGGCCTGTGTGGTACTGCACATGACTTTTGACATGTGCTGGCTTCTCCCCGGCCCCACTTGCTGCACCCATTGCGCGCTCCTGCAGCGGATCACTGTCTCGTTGAGCTGCCCCTCTGTTTGGTCTGTTAGTTGTGAAGTCCCTGTGATTCTGATGTGAGATCTGAGCTGTGTTTCGGGTCCTGCCCTTGTCTCCTGGTCCTGGGTTTGGACATGTCTCTGTAGTTACCCGTCTGTGTTATGACCCCTGCACGTTAACTGGACTGTGAGTATTAGAATGCCCCAAATGAAGCTGCTCGGCCCTGGCATCCTGCCTCAGCCCACTTACTACAGTCTGTAATGAACACAGGCCAGAATGCGAATTTCTAATTATTAAAAAAGGAACAATGGTCCAGTCTCAATACTGAACAGCGTATTATAGTACACAGCCAATTATAAAATCTACACAAACTCTGAGAACATTGCTCATCTGTCAGGCACAAAGAACTGGGCTCGATGTGCACAGAGCTAAAGGTCGAAGGTGTACGGACAGGCATGGGTGCCAGTCTTGCCCCGGCCACCAGGGGACAGTGGCGAACTAGCAATCAGTCCTAACACCCGGCACCTGGTGAATGGGCTATATCTACCTCTCAGGACGCAGGCTGGGTTGCCAGGTCTTTGCTACACCAGGTGTGTGGAAGGTCCTGGCTGGTAAAGGTAGAGGGCTGAGTGTGTTTGAGTTCACCCTCATGTCTTTCTTTCCTCTCTTCTTTGGAAGGCTGAGAGTGTTGGTGCTCTGCTTTCTTTAAAAAAAAAAAAAAAAAAAAAAAAAAAACCTCTCTCTCCTCCCTGTGCTTGCTCCTCAGAGGCATTAGGGATTCTCACACCATCCCTCTCTCTGTTCCTCTGGCTCTCCCTGGTATTTAGGGGAGCGTACCTAGAGTAAAAGGGGAGAGCTGTTGTCCTCTCCTTCACTTTTAGTTCACCAGTTTTCTCCGTCACTGTCGTTGCTTTTGTTGGGAGTTCAAGGTTGGTTTAGGAGGTACCCAGTCTCCCCTGGCATCCTTAGTTTCCTGCTCAAACTTTTCCTGAGTTTGGGTGGGTTTGTGTGGTACTTATTTTTTCCACATACATTTATCTTCCACTCCTTTAATTCCACACCTGTTTAAAGATTAGCTATAGCACTCTGGTGGTGGAGCAGTCAGCTGTCTGCCTTTTGACACGATGGCCAGGGTTTATAAATGTTTCATCAGCTTTTATTTTATTTATAATATATACAGGAAACACGGCTCAGAACTCCAGTGTGAACACAGACTTCGCAACCAGGCTGAGCAAACCATGGAGTATAAATGTCAGTCCTAATGAGTCCTAGATTAGCTGCAGTGTGAATGGGTGGAGCCAGGGTGGAGCAGGAAAAGCTGTGCAGTAACATGAAGACACCAGAGAGGGCGGTATGTGACGGTGACTGCTTTTGATTGCTTAGTACTTGGTTTCTCCCCAGCTTCCCACTGGTGGCTTGCCCGGCAGAGCCCCTGAGTGGTGTTCAAGGCAAGGCAAGTTTATTTGTATAGCACCTTTCATACACATGGGCAATTCAAAGTGCTTTACATAAAAGGATGAAGATACAGAGAGAAAGCATAATATAATAAAAAATGATTAATAATTATAAATCAAATCATTAAAATCAAATCATAGTTCATTGTAAGATCATTAAAATCAAATCATAATTCATTTAAAGATCATTCATTAAAATCATTAAATAAAATATAATAATAAAATGACATTTTAAAAGAAATAAGAGTCAGCATAAGAATAAGTGCCGTACAGGAGAATATCAGTGTTTAAGATGAGCTGAAAGCCTGATCAAACAGTAATGTTTTCAGCCTGGATTTAAAAATATCTACTGTTGGGGCTTTTCTAATGCTCTCTGTCAGCTGGTTCCATTTAACAGCAGCATAATAGCTAAATGCTGCCTCTCCATGCTTAGTCTTTACCTTAGGCAGGACTAACTGACCTGTTCCTAATGATCTGAGAGCTCTGCTCGGCTCATACTGCTGCACCATGCCAGATAAATATGCTGGTCCGGAGCCATTGAGACATTTATAGACCAGTAATAGGACTTTAAAGTCTATTCTGTAACAGACTGGTATCCAGTGTAGGGATTTAAGAATGGGAGTGATGTGATCCCTTCTCTTACTCTTGGTGAGAACTCTGGCAGCTGCATTCTGAATCAGCTGAAGTTGTTTGACTGTCTTTTTTGGAAGACCTGTTAGAAGACTGTTACAGTAATCAATCCTGCTGGAGATAAAGGGGCCCAGAACCATTTTCCACCAGCAGCTACTGTTACAATAGAGTTTTTGACAAATCAACAGTTAAGCACAACACAATCCATGCAACCATGGCAAAAGGGGTACGGTAGGGTTGAGGATGGAGAGACAGGCAGAGCTTGGAAAAAATAGGAAGTCAGACAGACCAGAGAGCAAATCCAAAGAGTAGCTAAGAGAGATTGGCTGACTGGGGACATGTGAGGGTGACATCATCTGACAGTGCAGTGGGGAAATACTGACAGTGGGAAATGGAGTCCGGGAGATTGGTGTCAGGGGGAAACCTGGAGGTGTGACATTACTAAAATGAATTAGTAGGAAGGGAATGCTTTAACTTGACCAACCACTGACTCTTGGCCCGTCCTGTCTGGGGTCATTCCTAACCCATTGTCCTCAGAGGAAATAAAACAGTGCTAGCCTAAACAAGGCCAATTCTTCTGAAGGGGCCTGGGTGGGGGGTACATTCATACCGACCAATAGAATCGCTCCAAACCTGCTTAATAATGAACCTTGTTCTATCAGCTCCACTGCAGGGTAAGGAAGCTGCTCCATCCTCCTGTACAGCTCCACTCTGGAGGGGTTTAAGGTGAACTGTATAATTCCATGAGGGCTAGTTTATAGTTTGGTGTCTTCACTTTTATTTACAGTAGAGCTTTGAGATATAGGAGGTTCTCCTTCTGTGTGAGGACCCGGGTCTAAACTTTTGACTGGTAGCCTATATCCTCAGAAGCTGAGTGTAGGCTGAGGAGCCGAAGCTCCATCCAGTTCCCTGTGGGATGAGCAGGAGTAATCCAGAACTACCCCTCCAGCATCAGTACCTGGCATCGTACTGGAGTACCGTGTGTCTTAATGCAATGCAAATCCTCCCACCAATGTCCCAGCATTTAAGTTCTCCCAGAGAGGGCGAGGCTGTTACTGCGGCAACAAAGGAGCAAGATCCCTAATAATACCCCTGAATTTGGAAGACATGCTGGGTGAGCAGGTGTCTGCTTCTCTCTGTTTTCCAAAGCACTGACTTTATCTCCGTGCCTCTCGATCAGAAGCACAATGCGACTGTGTGTACGTGCAGACACGTCGCTTGTTGACTCTCCAGTAATTACAATGACGGTGTTGCTCTCAGACATTGCTCATAATCTCCACAACCAAAGCCAATGTTTATTAGACGGTGGTAATGTAAACCCCAGGACCAGACAGAAAAACATTGACCATGGTGATGGTAGCAGTGGCTACTGCTTAGTTACCGCTTCTGCAACAACACTTCAAAGGTCAGATAAAAAAATAAGAGGGGGGCGAAGTACACCAGCCATGTACCCGAGTTAATGTAGAGATCCCCAGGGTAAACCCCTCCTCCAGTGTTGGCTCCTCCCTTTAGACCTCCACTGGAGTACCAGTACTAAAGTATGTACCTTCAGATGTACTGAAGTATGGAGAGTAACAGTACTAAAGTATGTACCTTCAGATGTACTTAAGTATGGAGAGTAACAGTACTAAAGTATGTACCTTCAGATGTACTGAAGTATGGAGAGTAACAGGAGCATGGTTTATTACGGCTCTAATGTTCTATTATCATTTCTGGAACAGGACTCTTCATCAGCTCAGTGTAGGTGAAGAGACTCTAGTGTCTCTCAGTCCACCAGTCTTTAATAGAAGCTCATTCATTAGTCTGACGTCTATTCACATCATCATCAGCACAGAACACTGAAGGAGAACCGGTTCCGTTAGCTAGAACCAAGCTCAAGGTCAAAACAAGCTCTAATCACTAACACATTACACTGTACACCACCAACATGCTACTTACTCCACCAACATTACCAGTCCGGTGTATAGTGTTAGTGTCCTGTGTCAGTCACAGGCCGTCATATGGACGAAAGCACTACTGCATGCAGCATGTCTAGTGGAAAAAGGAGAACCCAGTGAATGCTGGAAGTGCTGGAGTCCTAAAATAGCAGGCCCTGCAGTAATTAGAGGTTGTAATGCTGTTGTAGAGGCGCAGCGCTTTCCTAGAAACAGTCGTCGTCTTCTACTGCACGCTCTTAAAGGGAAACCAGCACAAAATACTCCAGAACTGCGCTTAAAGAAACTTCCCTAAAAGCTTCCCTAGCAGCTCCTCTCTTAAAACACACGGATGCGTCAAGATCTCACAACAGACTCTCAAAACTCGGTGCTGCTGGTCTTGATGTTATTACAGCAGTCGCTTGTAGTGCCAAAGGCAGGAAGGGAATGATGCCGTAACTCCAAACACGCCTTGGGCTGAGTTCCAGTGGTGAAGCCACCCTTATAAATTCTCTCCCTTTATTGTTCACAGAGACGTCTACAAGATTCAGGCTGTATTCAAAATGCCACACTCTTATACCGCACACTGTATACTACAGTAGTACATACTGCACACATATACGCCCCCTGTGTGTGGTATACTGTACAGTAACAAGTTCTGACCTACAGTGTGGTATACTATGACCAGTTACCTCACGTTTACCTCAGAGCTGTTATTACTGTATCCACTGTTTAGAGCTAGCTGCTGCTAACGCTGCTCAGTTCACCTGAGATACGGTTAGCCTAGCTGTTAGCTCCCCTCGGCTACTTCACTCTAAAACTGATCCTCTAAAGTGAGTTCATCTTTTATTAATCTACAGACCTGTATATTTAACTTTCTGAGGCTCATTCTGATGAACACACACCCACTACAATCACTACACCCACAGTTATACTCGGATGGGGCTGTGTTTAGCTCCTCAGTGTTACCCACCGCCATCTTATCTGGCTGGTGCAGGCTGAGAGATGGTGAGGCCATGATGCATGATGGGATGGAGTACACTATGAAGACAGCTCCCCCTGTACACTAGAACCTCTGACTGGAGTAGAACACCATCTGGGCCTCTCTAGTACACTACGGAACTTCAGTTTGGTCTCGTACTGTACACTACATACTACTATAGGCAGATTTAGAATGTAGTATTCCATTTCAAATACAGCCTCAGAGTTGGCTCTGAGACCCAGATGAAGACCGTGCAGGAGTGACTGTCTGGTGGTTGCTCTTGGGTGCAAGTCGGACCAACCCTGCTGAGTTTCTGCGTGTGGGTTTACTGTAAACTATTAACTTATTGGAATAGCGCTTATTTGTGTATGTGTGTCCGGCCAGAAAGTCGCAGGGGGAAAGTTCAGTGGGACAAACGGGCGACACAACCTCCCATCTACACACAGTCTCAACAATCTCACATCTACCAGTGTTATAGCAACCTCAGAACCGCACCCTCCTACTGCATATATACTCCATCAGCTCCACTGACCATACAGGACCCTCTGTAGGTGTACAGGTCCAGACTGTAGTCCATCTGTTTCTCTGTATACTGTATTACCCTGTTCTTCAATGGTCAGGACCCCCACAGGACCACCACAGAGCGGTGGTGTATTATTTTCAGCCCTGCAGTGACGCTGACATGGTGGCATTAGGCCCAATCTCATTTTACCCCTCCCCCACAACACTCGGCCCTACCCCTCTGTTTTGTGTGTTCACGTCTAGAGGTAGTGTTGTCCTGATTGTTGTTGAGATGGAGGGGTAGGCCAAAGTGCTGGGCTACATGGCCCTCTAAACGTAGTGTTATGAGAAGTCCCAGAATGCTCTGCGAGTCATCGGCAAGATGGCTGCACAAGTGACCAGAGAGACCCGTAGATATGAGTCTGTTTAAGTCGCTGTACTGTAAGCTCACCGCTGTAAGAGTTTTATGGTCATTTACTTCATAACACGCATAGAAATCACTAGTAATGCTCTGATGTCTCGGCGCTACCTAGCGAAATTTCCCCGGTCCACCTTAAGTAGTGCAGGAGTTACGTTTTGGTGCCTGAGGTTGCAGCACTATTTAAGGTGGAACAGGGAAATTTGATCTTGAAGCTGGAGATTAAAAAGCGAAGTTCAGCTTAGAAGGGATGTTCCATTTCATAGGAGGACAATCTCAACCACTACCACCACTCAAGGAGGAGGGTTCCACTGGAAAACGAGGGCTAGGGGGGGAAAAATAAGAAAAGGGATTTGGGCTTTAGTGAGTGTGGTGCTGGTGTGAGTGGATCAGACATGGCAGTGTTGCTGGACACTTCAGTGTTTCTGCTGGACTGAGAATCATCCACCAACCAGAACTATCCAGCCAATAGCGTCCTGTGTCCACTGATGAAGGACTAGAGGATGACCAACACTGCACTGTGCAGCAGCAGATGAGCTATCGTCTCTGACTGTCCATCTACAAGGTGGACCGGCAAGGTAGGAGTGTCTAATAGAGTGGACAGTGAGTGGACACAGTGTCTAAACACTCCATGTCTCTTGTAGCATGAAACGATAGTATCCTAATCTTACAGAGCTTTAAATTGTCCCCAGGTGTGCCAGTCATAAATAGCAGTGCTATTTTCCTGCCATTTGTGGGTCTCTGGAATGACCGCATGTTCTAAACAAGGAAGGGCCGCCTCAAGAAAGAGGAGTGGTTAAAATCAGCTTGAGTGGGCATTAAAGTAAGACAGCTGCTTCAAAAAATAGATGCCTTCAGAGCACAGCACATGAGCTTCACAAATCACCAGCACACACGTAACAGTTTTCCAGCCTGAGCTTCCCCTAGAGCCTGAACTCCAGCTCATCGCTGCTGCTATAGCTGAGCTGACTCGAGGCAAGTATGTGACTTATGCAGTTTGGACTGTTGGTGGAATATAAGCTTGATCAGCTGTCAGCTGTGTCAGCCCTGTAGCTCCAGTCCAGAACTAATGAAGCAAGCTTCAGATATTAAACACATCTGAGTCATGTGACCATATTTAATGTAATCAGGTTCAACAGCATGTTTCATCACAGACGACATGGTATTATTCCTTTTCCTTACATTTTTTAAAGCGGCTCTGTTTCTGTATCAGTGTTTATCTATCTATCTATCTATCTATCTATCTCAGATAAATAAATAGATAGATCAGTGCTCAAAAGTTTGGGCTCATTTATTTATCATTAAAAAAATTACATATTGTTCAGCAAAATAAAAATTTATATTAAGTCATAGTGTGTGTGTGTGTGTGTGTGTGTGTGTGTGTGTGTGTGTGTGTGTGTGTGTTTGTTTGTTTTTTTTTTGTTTTTTCTCTCTCCATTTTACATTTCGAACTTACAGAAACAGTCCTAAATTCTAAGCACATGAAAAGAACCCATTACCAATTAATTGCAAAATAGGCAAATAGGCAAGGCAAAAAGTCCTCACACATTCATCACATGATTATTTTATTTATATATATATTATTATATATGATATATAATATATATATATATATATATATATATATATTATATATATATATATATATATTATTAATAATAATATTTATAGAGCACCTTTTTTATACCGTTGGCAGCTTTTTTAATTTATTTTATTTTAAGCTACTGACACAATGTATACTGTATATACCATGTCAGTGTAGTTTTAATTAAACGCTGAGTTAACGCGAGATGCTGCCTAACTGAGCTCCACAGTTTCAAAGCAGAGAGTCTCTAAGATCACCAGCTGGAACATAAACAGAGAGACGGTCTGTGATGTAAGCAGGTGCTAGAGCTTTAAAGTCAGATACAGGCAGCCAGTGCAGCTCTTTCAGAACAGGAGTGATATCAGCTCTCTGGTTTTAGGGGTTTAGGATTTTGACTTACAGTGACGACTGTTTTCCGTTTAATTATATATGCTTCTAGTTTAATATGGGATACTGGAAACGAGTCTTCCCAGATTAATAACTTCATGAATTAGTCCTAAAGATGTTTATCCACATACACACTGCAGAAACAAGAACCCAAACAGGAACGAACTGAACTTGTGATTCTAACGTTAGTCTTTTTTTTTTTTTTTTTTTTTTTTCCCAATTTCACAGAACCATCATAATCACCATGACTGATGACTTTTCTGGTCAGTATGTGTCACTCTAAAGAATCTGAATAGACTCGCTAACTGGCTAGCTAATAGCAGTTAGCTTATAAGCGCTAATAGCACTAGTGTCTTGTAGCTGTATGCCTTTGGCTCCTGTTTACCTCATTTGGAATAGAGTAGTGCATTTGAGACCTTTCCACATCCATGCGACCGAGGTGAGCAATCCAATGCCCTTTTGTTTACTCGAGTCTTGGTCACAATGAGTGGACAAGCTTGGCATGGGCACATTCATAGGCCGGGCATGCATGCGTCTCCAGCTCGCGTATCCTCCACCTTTCCTTCTGCTGTTTATCCTCACACCAGCGTTGGGCAGATGCACTCCAGCTTCATCAGACCAGTTTACACTCGTGTTGCACATGGTAAAGAGCCGTCTCTGGCCACCTCAGTGTGACTTGAGCAGTCCAGCTGTGAACCAAACCGAATGAATTTAGCCATTGGTGCTGCACACAGAGGAGTGAAACACCCATACAAGGGTGCAGTGCGCATGCTTGCCTGGAGTGGTGGGCTCCCAGGAAGCACTGTCCTTTTTAAGGACCACTTGCACCAGGTGTCCCGTTATAGAAGATCCATTTAACTGTGAGAAGAGCTCTTTTGGGTTTGAGGTGGTTCATGGTTTTATACGTGACCACTGCTTGTACCGCCCCGCGCCCTCAAAAGAGGATCTAGCTTTACTCTGGCTATGAGCAACTAGTTTCACTTCAGCTGTTCCAGGAATAACCCTAACTCAGCCAAAGGATGACACAGGCACTTGGTTGTAACTCTCCCTTCTCTCTTTGCTTGTACGCGACATCTGTGTAGGGGTGTCAGTCCACCCTGCCCCCGGCATTGTTCCCTGACCCTCCCAGGCTGTGATTCATGTTTTCGCAGGCCCTGAAATGAGGAGGGAACGGGAGGAGAGTGAGGCAGGCTAGCGCGTCAGTGTCAGCTCTATTCACAGCTCCTGTAGACGAGGGCAGGGGGGCAGGGCCGGGGGAGTGGGAAGGGAGCGAGAGAGAGGGAGAATAAGAGGGAGGGAGGGAAGTATGGTAATGTGGCTGCGCTGGGAGGAAGTGAGCAAAGAGCAGTGGAATGTGCTTGGAAGTAGCGGAGTTCAGCTGAGAGCTCCAAGCCCAGTCAGTGCTATCTGTCTAGGAAGAAGAGACGGACAAGGAGCCTGTTGCTGCTAGTCGAATGTAAACATGCCCCATTTCACTGTGGTACCTGTGGAGGACAACTCACCGTCCAACTATGACAGCCTGGAGGGGATTAACTGGGTGGATTACAGGGACACGGGGCAAGGAGGATACCCCGGGCATGGAGACACAGTCAGCTCCGATGGTGAGTCTCGGAATCAGCAGCTGAAGATCACTTCTGTGAAAACTCCTTACTCTACTCTTACTGATTAGGCGTAAGGGGGAACTTTTCCTGACACTTGGGAGTGTCCTGAGACTTAACGCTAAGCAAATGCGTAGGACAGTCTGAACTACGAGCTCCACAGTAACCATGGCAATGCTCCAGTTGTGGGGAGTCACGGGAATCTTTTTTTATGACAGCCCACTTTTCAGAGTCTTCGTGGACTCCCCCTATTGGTTTGGATAGTTCTTGGATTAGACAGAAAGGGAGGATTGGGAGACGGGCGTTTTTTTTGTCAGTAGGCTGCATGTCCCGGCAGACGTTTTGGTGTGACAAAAGGGAAAACACATTGGAGTGGGGGGAGAGGTGGAGGAGGAGGAAGGTGGGGGTAGTGCCAGTAACTCAGCACAGGCCCTAAAGGTGCTCCAATACAGAAAGATGGAACTCTTCTCCCCCTTTCTCTCATCTATCTCTCTCGTCTCTCCCCTCTCTCTGCCTGGCTTTCCTTCCGTTCTCTCGACCAGCTGTGGGGGCTGCTCTCACACCTCTGCCTGTCCACTCTTTTCCGTCTTGTCCTGTAAAGCTGCTTGTAAAGTTAGGAATTTGTGACTAACGAGAGTTTACCTCGGGGTGTAAGAATTCATTTGTAACACAAGGACGGCACTCAGCAGTAGAATTTCAGTCTGCACCCAGAAAAGGAGGTTGTGGGAGTGCAGTGTGTGTTGGGAAGGAAGATAAGGTGGACCAGGATCAATAACTGATGATAAATTTTAGGCTGATATGATCAATATTTATTGAGCGTGTACACTATAAAGTAAAGTCCTGTCTCTCAGTATGGCGTCGGGCCGCGTTGTTTGCTAACCCAAACACGCCAGATCGTCTCGGTATGGAGCTGTAGAGGGATCCATGATGGAGTCCTGTGATAATCCAATCCCATGCAGCTTGAAACATCCTGCACACAGTTTCCTGCATGATTGGTGCGGAGGGGGTGGAGGTGGAGGGAACGCCAGGTCTTCTCTGGACGTTGTGACGAAACAAAACCGTGTCGACCTTGGTGCTGACCACGGAGCCTCCACACACGGGGTTCGATTGGTGCGTCTCCACACGAGACTAATAGCGGGACTCGTTAACTGAAGATGAAACCCCCCCCCCCCGCTGCCATTCTGAGTCACTCCAATGTACAGTACTGGTACGACACCACTGTGCAGTCTTTCGGTGCTGGTGGACGTGGTGTTGAAGGACAGTCGTTGGGAACGGTTCTGTTTCGTGGCATGTAGTTCCTGCGTGAGTGCAGCCGTCTGGCCGATGGTGCATGTCACTAACAGGACGACTCATGGAGGACACCACTGCTCGCTGGAGGTCTGTAATGGTGGTGTTTGGTCAGTCAGGTACAGAGATAGAGACCACCGTCCTTGAATCATTAGCAGGTCTCACCATGTCAAACCGACACACCAAGTTCATATCCTGTCGGTTGATTCCTTACTGGGTGCAGCTCTGTGATGTAACTAAGAGTGAGTAGATGAATTGGTTTTCAGAGGATTGTGGGGGCAGTAACCTCTAAGGTACCAGCCAGAGAGTTAAAGCCTGAACTCAAGAACAGGCCAGAGGATCAGATTGAGAGAGTCCTTAGCTTTGTGGGCTAGGTGGTGGGTGGAGGTTATAAGGGGGGGGGAACCTACAGCAAGAGCAGGATAGTTAGTTTGTAGCTGGTAGCCCAGTGTGGCTGATGAACCAATGACTCCTTAGTGGGTTACTGAGATTGTGGCAGCAGGGTTTTGATATGGACTGCAGAAGGGTAAACCAAGAACTGTAGTAATCTGTTCTAGGTATATGAAAGCCCACGTTTCCCAGATATAATGAAACTCGGCCCCCCCCATGAACCAGAATAGCAGCATCTTTTACATGACGCTGAATACTGGACACTGATATGGCTGTTAAAGCTGTTTTGGAGACATTCCTGACCTCAATTCATTCAGTAATATCACAAAGCGTCAGCTTCAGATGCCATAACGTTTAGACGTTTTAGACAGCTTATGGACGCATGACGTGTGTGCTCTAGTCCTCCCTCACGACATCAAACTTATGGCACTAGTCTTGACAAACATGCCACAAAATGTATGACATCACAATGTTGTATCACTGTGAAAGGAATCTGTGTCACGCAGGCTCATCTGGCTACAAGCTCAGAAGTCTTCTCTGTATACGTGAGCGCATGCTTTTGTTTTGAGGGGTATAATCTGAAGCCCACAAGTGTGGACTTCATGTCTGAGTGTAAAGGCGGTGTGTGGGTAGGTGGTCAGTGCAACATGGTTCGGTCCGCTGTCTGCTGGAAGTAGCTGATGTGGGGGCATTCGGAATAGGGTGGGCAGTAGTAGTAAGAGTGAATGTGACACAGTGCTCACTTTGTTCAAGTGTGAGTCAGAGGTGCGGGGCAGGCCAAGCATCAGCACACACTGCCCACCAATGTGTATGATCAGGCCTGCTGCGGAACAGACACAAGCAGCAGCTCTTATTGAAGCCTATAAACGACCCAAGACAACAGCTAAAGCCTTTCTTTTCACCATCGGGAAGACAAGCAGGACCCTTCACATCTCCACTGTGTAGGAAAACGAAGCAGTGCCAAAACGCCCGCAACCCTTTCAGAAACCGGGTACCCATTTCTGCTCGCACAACATGGTGTAAACCCATTTCGCGCATTGGATCCGCCGGCACACTAGGGGGCAGTGAGCACACTTTACTCAGAAGCATTGGGCAGCCCTATCCATGAGTACCCTGAGTGTTGTGGTGGTAGGTTGCCATGCTCCAAGGGCACTTTGGGAACATCTTATCAGTACAGTGGATCTATATACCAGGGCCCTGTCCTATCGTGAGGCTGGGCTCCCTCACCTGCCAGCCCCACGGCTTCAGCGTACGAGACTGTGGTAATAAAGGGATAGCATACACAGTCGGGAAGGGAAAACCCGGGGACCTTTTGTGCTGGAGTTTCTAAGAGGGGGGGGGGGGGGGGGGGGGGTTTGGACTTATGACTGAAGCCAGATAGATGGACCTCAGCTTGGATAAACAGAGTGGTAGGACTGACGTGATAGGAGATGGGACCGGAAGTGGTGGGTGTGCAAGCCCTTCATCGCAAGGAACTGCAGGGGAAGTTGGAAGTAACTTGAGGATACAGATTTTAAATTGGTATGGTTTGAATTGGTTTCAATAGCATTTGGGCTTGAGCTTCAGGTGGGCGAAGTTTTAAACCTAATAACACATAGTTGCTTAGGGAAAATGTCTTGGAGAGGAGGTAGACCAATCAGAGGTAACCAAACCTCCATGTTGTGGACATCACAGCAATGGGACGTTGTGTGAGCAGTTTTGTGCTTGCTGGTTTCAGGGGTGGATGCATAGATGTCGTAGTGTGGGATGTCGTCTGGTCTTCTTGACCAAAGAAATCAGATCTGAGCCTTCATTCATAGAAAGTCATCCCAGTTTCAGTAGTGCAGCTGGAGTATTGATCAGAAATCTCGCAATTAGATGTTCTCCCAACTCGTTCAGCCCTATAGGAAGCTATATGTGGCTTGGGCATGTAAATATGCCAACTATACAGGTGCTGGTCATAAAATTAGAATATCATGGAAAAGGACTACGGTTATCCCTGTTGCTCCTTCCCTTCGCCTCTCTATTAATGTGCTTGGGACACAGAGCTCTGTGAACAGCCAGCCTTCTTTTAGCAATGACCTTTTGTGTTCTTGCCCTCCGTGTTGCAGGTGTCTGTGGTCGTCTTTGGGACAGCTGTCCAGTCAGCAATCTTCCCCATGATTGTGTAGCCTACAGAACTAGCCTGAGAGACCATTTAAAGGCCTTTGCAGGTGTTTTGAGTTGATTAGCTGATTGAGTGTGGTACCAGGTGTATTCAATATTGAACC
The DNA here is from genome assembly GCA_024036415.1 of Prochilodus magdalenae. Taxonomy (NCBI): domain Eukaryota; kingdom Metazoa; phylum Chordata; class Actinopteri; order Characiformes; family Prochilodontidae; genus Prochilodus; species Prochilodus magdalenae. The sequence goes on along the minus strand of JAMWET010005949.1, from coordinate 207 downwards.
TTTTCACAATATTCTAATTTTCTGAGATGCTGAATTTGGGGTTTTCATTAGTTGTCAATTATCATCAAAATTAAAAGAAAAACATTTGAAATATCAATCTGTGTGTAATGAATATATACCAATATCTCCCCCCCAGTTTCACTATGTGAAGGAATTACTGAAATCAACCTTTTCATGTTATACTAACTTTTATGACAAGCACTGTAT
>JAMWET010005948.1:42500-47902 GCA_024036415.1 Prochilodus magdalenae | reverse complement strand
TTTCCCTTCCCTTTTCTTATCCCTACCACCTCTCGCTACGCGCACAACCTCTCTCTACTACACCTCTCTCTACCTTTACACCTCTCTCTACCTTCCACCTCTCCTCATACCTACACCTCTCTCTACCTCACACTTCTCTACCTACATCCTCTCTCTACTCTTACCTACACCTCTCTACTATACATCCCTCTTGCACCCTACCCATCTCTCTACCTGCACCTACGCTCTCTATCTTACCTGCAACTCTCTATACTACACATGGCTCTACCTCCATCTCTCTCTACCTCCACCTCTCTCTACATAAACCTCTTATTCTACCTACACCCTCTCTCTCTTTCTACCTTACACCTCTCTCTAATACACTGCTCTCTCTTCTCTCTACCTACACATCTCTTCTACCCTACACCTCTCTATACCTACACATCTCTCTTCTCTAACCTAACCTCTCCTCTACCTACACCTTTCTCTACCTACAAAATCTCCATCTCCTACCTACAACCTCTCTCTACCTTTACACCTCTCTATACTCTTATTCACGACACCTTCTTCTCTAAACTTACACCTCTCTCTACCTTTTACCCTCTCTCTATACCTACACATCTCTCTACATGAACTCTTTACCTGCATCTCTTTCTCTAACCTACACCTCTCTCTACCTACACCTCTCTCACCTATACACCTCTCCTCTACCTACACCTCTCTCTACCTGCACCTCTCTCTACACTTTTCTCTATACCTACAACTCTCTCTATCTCTCTACCTACTCCTCTCCCTCTACCTCTACATCACACCTCTCTGTACCCTGCATCCTCTCTCTACTTGTACACCTCTCTCTACCTGCACCTCTCTCTACCTACACCTCTCTCTACCTGCACCTCTCTCTACCTGCACCTCTCTCTCTCTGTCTACCTACACCTCTCTCTCTCTACCTGCACCTCTCTCTCTCTGCCTACACCTCTCTCTCTCTCTACCTGCACCTCTCTCTACCTACACCTCTCTCTACCTACACCTCTCTCTACCTACACCTCTCTCTCTCTCTACCTACACCTCTCTCTACCTACACCTCTCTCTACCTACAACTCTCTATACCCTGACACCTCACTCTATCCTACATGTCTCTCTGCCTCCACATCTCTCTAACCATACACCTGCTCTCTACCTACACATCTCGTCTACCGACACACCTCTCTCTACCTACACCTCTCTCTACCTCAATCTCTATCTACCTGCGAACTTCTCTCTACCTTTAACTACTACCTCTATAACTACCTCCAACTCTCTCTACCTACACATTCTTCTCTACCTACACCTCTCTCTACATACACTCCTCTCTACCTTATACACCTCGTCTACCTGCACCTCTCTCTACCTCTCTACCTACAACCCTCATCTACCTGCACCTCTCCTACACCTCCACCCCTCTCTAACTACAACTCTCTCTACCTACATTATCTCTCTTACCTGCACATCTCTCTACCTACATAATCTCTACCTAAACTCTCTTCTAACTACCCTTCTCTCTCTTCCTGCATCCTCTCTCTACCTAAACCTCTCTCTACCTACACCTCTCGCTACCTCCACCTCTCACTACCTAACACCTCTTTCTACCTGCACCTCTCTCTCTCTCTACCTAACCACCTCATCGATACCTACACCTCATCTCTAACATGCACACTCTCTCTACCTAACACTTCTCTGTACCTGCACTTCTCTGTACTCTCCACCTGCTCTCTACATACACCTCGCTCGTACTCTCGACATACATATCTCTTCTCTCTAACTACACCTCTCTCTACCTACAACTCACTCATACCTATACCTCTCTCTACTCTCTCTACACTTACCCTGTCTTCTACCTACACCTCTCTATTCTCTACCTACACCTTCTCTCTACCTACACCTTCTTCTTCTACCGTACACCTCTCTCTAACTACACACTCTCTCCTGCACCTCTCTCTACCTTACACCTATCGCTACCTCACATTCTCTACCTACACATCTCTCTACCTCTGCACCTCTCCTCTCTCCTACCTCCCGACCTCTCTCTTCTACCTAAACCTCTCTCTACTTCTACCTTCTACCAATCCTACTACCTCCACCTCTCTACCTCTTTACACCCTCTCTAACTATCTACCTTTACCACTACATACACTACCTCTACAACCTCTCTCATACCTACCTACACCTCTCTCTACCTACACAACTCTCTATCTCTACCTATACCTCTCTCTACCTAAACCTCTCTCTCTCTCTACCTACACCTCTCTCTACCTAAACCTCTCTCTACCTACACCTCTCTCTACCTACACCTCTCTCTCTCTCTACCTATACCTCTCTCTACCTACACATCTCTCTACCTACACCTCTCTCTCTCTCTACCTAACTACCTCTGTCTACACTTATCCACCTAACTACATCTCTCTACCATAAACCTCTCTGTACCTACACATCTCTACCTACCTGCACCTCTCTCTACCTACCCTACATCTTGTCTACTCTCTCTCTACCTTGCCAACCTCTCTCTACCTACACCTCTCTACCTGCACCTCTCTCTACCTACACCTCTCTCTACCTGCACCTCTCTCTACCTATCTCTCTCCACCTACACCTCTCTCTACCTGCCCCTCTCTCTATCTACACATCTCTCTCTATCTCTCTCTATCTACTCCTCTCTCTACCTACACATCTCTCTCTATCTCTCTCTACCTACATCTGTCTCTCTCTCCTCCTCTCTCTCATCTGTCCTTCTCTCTACTCTGCCACAATCTGTCCCTCTCTCTCTACATCGTTCCCTCTCTCTACCTACATCTGTCCCTCTCTCTCTACATCTGTCCCTCTCTCTATACCTACATCTGTCCCTCTCTCTCTACATCTGCCCCTCTCTCTCTACATCTGTCCCTCTCTCTATACCTACATCTGTCCCTCTCTCTCTACATCTGTCCCTCTCTCTCTACATCTGTCCCTCTCTCTCTATCTCTCTAGACATCATGTCCCTTCCTCTAAAAACTACATCTGTCCCGCCTCTCTATACCTCACATCCCTCTCTCTACGAACCCTGCTCTCTCTTCCTATACATACATCGTTCCCTCTCTTCTACCTACATCTACATCTCTCTCTAGGTCTCTCTGTCTACATCTGTCCCTCTCTCACATACACATATGTCCTCTCTCCTACATATGACATCTCTATCTCTATATCTGTCCCTCTCTTTACCTACATCTGTCACTCTCTCCTCTACATCTGTCCCGAAGTGTACCTACATCTTTCCCTCTCTCCTCTACATCTGTCCCTATCGCTAACCTACATCTACTCTCTATCTACATCTTGGTCCTCTCTCTATCTATCTCTCTATCCTCCACAGTCTGTCCCTCTGTCTGTCTGTTATCTGTTGGGCTCTGAGTAGAGCTGAGCTAAAACATCTGTCCACCAGTCTCCTCTAATAAGTTTACCTCTGTCTACCCCCTCTCCCACCTCCCTTCCCCCCCCCCAGTCTATTACCCCACCTCTCTCTCCTCTCTGCTCTCTCTATCTCTTCTATTTCTCTCTCTCTCCACAGTGATGGTAGACATTTGTCACCTGTTTAGGTATCTGGGATCTTTCTACGAGTGAGCTGAGCTAGGAAACTCTGTCTGTATGTTCTAAAACCGATCCGGATCTATCTATCACGTATTCTACCAGGTCTATTACTCACCTGTATGGTACTGTCTTGTCGGATGGCCTCCATTTGATCTAGATCATGGTCTATTGGGTCTAACGCTATCTATTTATCTACTGTAGTCATCTATCTATCTACCACTGGAGCTTATATCTATCTATCTATCTGTCTATCTGTCTGTCTGCTGTCATCTATCTATCTATTGTCTATCTATCTATCATCTATCTATTCTGTCTGTCCTTTCTGTCTATCTATCTATTCTATCTATCTATCTATCTGTCTATCGTCTCTCATCTGTTCGCTGTCTAATCTAGCGATCTATCTATTATTCTGCTGCTGTTTGTCTGTCTGTCTGTCTGTCTATCTGTCTATCTGTCATCTATCCTAATCCATCATATTCTCATCTGTCTATTTAGTGGTCTGTCTGTTGTCTATCTATCTGATTCTGCACTATCTAAGTATCATCTGCTGTCTATCTAATATCAGAGTTTTATACTCTTCTCATCGCAGAGAGACTTTAAGTCTGCTGGTTTAAGAGAGTTCTCTCTCAGCAGGAGAGAGTGATGGTGAGTAGCTCAGAGAGAGAGAGAGTGTAGAGGAGAGGAAAAGAGAGAGAAAGAGAAAGAGAGTGTGTATGAGTTTAAACTACACTATTGCGTAATTCCCTTAATACCCTCCCCTCTCTCCTCTTTTTTTCCTCTCTCTCATTCTCTTTCTTCTCTCTCTATCCCTCCCTTCTCTGCATACTTTCTCTACCTCTCTCTATCTCTCTCCTCTCTCTCTGTCCGTCTCCCAGTTTTCGTTTGTCCTGGAACTCTGGTGCGCGTGCTGGACGTCAGTTCGGTGAAGGAGGCGGAGCATCAGTCCGGAGCCTGGTGTAAAGACCCCCTGCAGGCGGGCGACCGGCTCTATGTGATGCCCTGGACCCCGTACCGCACGGACATGCTGTACGAATACGCGTCCTGGGACGATTACCGGCAAAACAGGGTCACCACCACCTACAAGTGAGCGCTGGTTCATGTGTGCTCAGAACAAAGTGCCTCACCTTAAATCCCCACCCTAACCCTAACCACTAACACCCCAACCCTAACACTCCCACCCAAACCCTAAAACCCCCCACCCTAACCCTAAAACCCCTCACCCTAACCCTAAAACCCCTCACCCTAATCCTAAAACCCCTCACCCAAACCCTAAAACCCCTCACCCTAACCCTAAAACCCCTCACCCTAACCCTAAAACCCCCCACCCAAACCCTAAAACCCCTCACCCAAACCCTAAAACCCCCCACCCCAACTCTTAAACCCCTCACCCAAACCCTAAATCCTCTCACCCAAACCCTAAAACCCCTCACCCTAACCCTAACCCCTAACACCCCAACCCTAACACTCCCACCCAAACCCTAAAACCCCTCACCCTAACCCTAAAACCCCTCACCCAAACCCTAAATCCTCTCACCCAAACCCTAAAACCCCTCACCCTAAGCCTAAAACCCCTCACCCAAACCCTAAATCTACCCCTCTTTCCCTAACCCTGAACCCACCAACTTCCCCTAACTCTAATCTAACCCCTAACACCCCCACCCTAACCCCTAACACCCCCACCCAAACCCTAAAACCCCTCACCCAAACCCTAAACCCACCAACTTCCCCTAACTCTAATCTAACCCCTAACACCCCCACCCTAACCCTAAAACCCCTCACCCAAACCTTAAATCTTCCCCTCTTTCCCTAACCCTAAACCCACCAAC
>JAMWET010005948.1:0-37500 GCA_024036415.1 Prochilodus magdalenae | reverse complement strand
TCCAGGTGGTTGTTAGTTGGTTGTTCAGTAGATGTTATGGTATCCCAGGTGGTTGCTAGGAGGTTGCTAGGGAAATGCTACATTATACCAGGTGGTTGTTAGGTGCTTGCTAGCAAAGGCTAGGGTATCCCAGGTAGTTGCCGGGCAGATGCTATGATATCAGAGGTGTTTGCTATCTGGTTGCTAGGTAGATGCTATGGTATTCCAGGTTGTTGCTTCTGGGTTCCTCTGTGGTTTGCTATGGCAAGGTGTTGCTAAGTGGATGCTATGGTGTCCTAAATGGTTGCTAAGGTGTTGCTAGGTGGTTGCTATGGTATTCCAGGTGTTTGTTAGTTGGTTGCTCAGCAGATGCTGTGGTATCCCAGGTGGTTGCTAGGAGGTTGCTAGGGAGATGCTACATTATACCAGGTGGTTGTTAGTTGCTTGCTAGGCAAATGCTATGGTATCCCAGGTAGTTGCTATCTGGTTGCTAGGGAGATGCTATATTATTCCAGGTTGTTGCTTCTGGGCTCCTCTATGGTTTGCCAAGGCATCTCAGGTGTTGCCAAGTGGATGATGTGGTATTCCCAAGATGGCTGCTAAGAAGATGCTATGGTATTCCAAGTGGTTGCTAGTGGGTTGCAGCTCACTGTTCACTCTCGTAGACACAATAATCAGGGTTCCAGATTCAACTCTGCTGGTCAGAGCTGGTTGGGTCCCGTCTCCCAGCGTAGGGGCCCGACTCGGGCTCAGACCCTCATACCCGTGAAGACCTCCAGAGTCTCTGTGAGTGTGTGTGTGTGTGTGTGCGGTTTGGGTGGTTCTTCATCAGCTGTTCATAAAGCTGCAGCCTGCTGTCCTCTGGATGAACTTGCCTGGAGAGAAAAGAGAGAGTGAGGGAGAGAGGGAATGAGAGGGAGATGTGGGAGGGAAGAAGATGATGGTGAAATCGCAAATAGTGAGGATTACATAGAGAGCAGCGCCAGAGAGGAGATCAGTGCCCCCCCATCAGCACCATCGCCGTGGAGATCAGAGACTGGTGGGCTTTAATTGAAGTGGCGGGATGTGAGACAGCGTGGAACTGACGACCCGGAATCTGGATCTGCTGCACTCTGAATGAACCCGGCAGCACGTGGGACAGCGTGTGTGTTTGTTTCGCCCCCTCCAGATGGAGACGCATCCGCACAGACACAGCATCTTCCGAGGGTCTTTTCTGGGGGGCCTGTCCTCAAACACGTCCCTGTCACGCTGTAGACGGGATGCAGAGTGATGGAATGGTGTATGATTGTACCTCGAGTGAACGTCTGATGGTTCCAGAGCTGACTAAACAGTGGTTCTATATAGAAATGTCAACACTCAAGGAGCCGTTTGCATGGCGATAGGGTTCTTCAGACTGATGGAGAATGCGTTTATACGGTTCTAGTTCTATAGTCCCCCAAAGGGTTCTTCTGTTGTTGCATGCTGGACATTGTAACAGCAGAACCCTTGCTGGTGCTATAGAACCATATACACCATGTCCCCCATCAGTCTGAAGATCCATTTCACCCAGCAAAGAACCCATTAAGAATGCAGAAGGTTGTCTGAGTGTTAATGGTTCTATATTCTCCTTAAAGAACCCTTAAAGAACCTCCTTTTTTAGGAGTGTAGGTGGAGAACATGAGCTCCATTAGAGTGTATTTATTACCTTCAGTGATTCAGTAACAGCTTGACAACTATTGCTAGGTGGTTGCTATAGTATCCCAGGTGGTTGTTAGGGTGTTGCTAAATGACTTATATAGTATCCCAGGTAGATGTTAAGGTTTGCTAGGCAGTTGCTATAGTATTCCAGGTGGTTGTTAGGTATTGTTAGGCGATTGCTATAATATCCCAGGTGGTTGTTAGGTATTGTTAGGCGGTTGTTATAGTATCCCGGGTGGTTGTTAGGTATTGTTAGGCGGTTGTTATAGTATCCCGGGTGGTTGTTAGGTATTGTTAGGCGGTTGTTATAGTATCCCGGGTGGTTGTTAGGTATTGTTAGGCGGTTGTTATAGTATCCCGGGTGGTTGTTAGGATGTTGCTAAATGACTGCTATAGTATCCCAGGCAGATGATAGGGTTTGTTAGGCAGTTGCTATAGCATCCCAGGTGGTTGTTAGGTATTGTGAGGCGATTGCTATAGTATCCCAGGTGGTTGTTAGATATTATTAGTAGGTTGCTTTGGTATCCCAGGTGGTTGTTAGGGTGTTGCTAAATGACTGCTATAGTATCCCAGGCAGATGCTAGGGTTTGTTAGGCAGTTGCTATAGCATCCCAGGTGGTTGTTAGGTATTGCAAGATGGTTGCTCTAGTATGCCATGTGGTTGTCAGGGGTTACTAGGTGGTTTCTATAGATAGATCTACAGATGGTTGTTACAGGTTGCTTGGCAGTTGCAAAGGCATCTCGGGTAGCTGCTAGCGGTTGTTAGGTCATTGCTATAGTATCTCAGGTGGTTGTTAAGTATTGCTAGGTCATTGCTATAGTATTCTAGGTGTATGTTGAGTATTGTTAGTCCATTGCTATAGCATCCTGGGTGGTTGTTAGGAGGTTTCTTAGGTATGTTTTTGTTCTGAAGTTGCTATAGCTACAGGCAAGCCTATCATTCCCGATCAGACCGAATGTTCCGGAACCAGGTAGCCTTGTTGTGTGTCAGGCAGTGTTGACAAGCGTACCAGCGCCTCATACATTGGGAGCTGGAGTTATTGGATTGGTTCCAAATTTCAGACTTAGCTTGTTCCCACCCTCATGAGTCTACACTGGCAACCACCGGTTAGCCCAGACGTTCTCATTACGGTCTATAGTCATGGGACACCATTGCAAACACCTAGCAATCCCTAACATTACTAATGGGTTGAGTTTAGTGTTAAGTTTTAATTTAAAAAAAAGAAAGTGTAAGAGTTTAATGTTCTGGCTGATTTGACTAAACGTTATTTAGACGTGTGCTCATGCATGCTCAGAGAATGCGTGGAACTGAAGAAAAATGGAAAGAAATTCAGATGTGAACATTAATGGGTTATTATTATATAACAAGTACATCATTGGCCCAAAGACAGAACCCTGAGGTACCCCACTCGTGGTGTCCAGGCACTGTGATTGTTTTCCATGTGCAGCAACAAACTGAGATCCGTTGGGAAGACTGTTATTAAGCCAGCTGAGTGGCTGCTGGTGGAAGCCAAAAGAACCCAGGCTCTGAATGAACAGGTCATGGTCTACTGGGTGAAAAGCCTTCAGCAGGTCTATAAAAATAGCCGATTTCTCTGAAGTGCATATAAAATAACCTGGAGCCACTGCGGAAGGTGTGATATGACCAAACCAGTCAGGGAAGATCTGCAGCTGCAGATCATGTGATGTCAGTATATAGGTTGATTATGGAGTGGTGTTACCTCAAGGGACGACTTGAGCACCCACACCTGTATAAGTTGTAAGGGGTTATCTTGTGAGTGAGGATGAACAGAGGCCAGCGTGCTCATGGCTAGGCGGCATGATCTACCATAGTTCAAGCAAGGCATGATGGTATAAGCCTGAGCCAGGATGTTCCTCGAACGAATCAGGGATAACTTGGGCCCAATGTCACGGTACATTATCCTCCTGGAACATCCATCACTGTGAGGGTACATGAAGTCCATGAAGTGCTGTAAAGGACCACCAGGCAGTGAAATATAGTAAGAACCGCTCAATGATATGTTCAGGTGGACCAGTGGCCCCCTAATGCCATGAGAACACACTCCTCACCAGTATGGAACCACCACCAGGCTGCACTGTACTTGTTGACAGCTGAGGTCTATGGCTTCTTTGGGTCTGCACTGCATACAAACCCTACCATCAGCCCGAAACGACTGGTACCACGACTCATTAGACCATGCCACGTTTCCAGTCCTCTAGGGTTCTGTTAGTAACTTGAGTCCAGTTGAGGCGCTGTGTCCGATGTGGTGGTGGTAACAGGCCACAGTGGTGGGACAATTCTTGCCAGATGCCACCAGTCATGATCACTAAGCACCCGTCCACTGTGGGTGGTAATGCTAGGTTCAACCTCAATCACAAGATAACACCTCAGAACTTATACAGGTGTGGGCGTTTCCAAGTCATCCCCCTTTTTAGAAAAGTAACCCCCTCTCTCCTCTCTCGCTCTCTCAGGTATAGCCTCCTATCACTGTATGGCTGAAGACGTGGTGTGGAACCCACGTGGTCCTGACCTCAGCAACTGTACTTCACCCTGGGTCAGCCAGGTTGCTCAGAAGGTCAGTTTAGAGTTACAAGCCGCTTTCTCTCTGCATGGTACCGACTCGACTCGACTCGATTTTGCCTGCCTTGTTTGCTTCTCCATTAGATAAAGCTGGTACTGTTGTATGTTCAGGTATTAATTGTTTGTAACTTGTTGCTCCAGATAAAGAGTGGGGAGAACGCAGCCCATATCGCTGCTGTGCTTGTCAATCATACGAGGGGGCGTGTGTATGCTGGTGATGTCACTTCCTCTGTGCGTCTGATGGAGCAGCTGCTGGACATCCTGGACTCCCAGCTGCAGGCTCTGCGTCCGGCCAACAAGGATTCAGCCGCACGCAATTACAACAAAGTATTTTAACCAAATATCTAGACCTACTACAGACCTACTACAGACTTATCACAGACCTCTTACAATCCTACTACAGACTCACTACTACAGACTTATCACAGACCTCTTACAATCCTACTACAGACTTACTACTACAGACCTACTACAGACTTATCACAGACCTCTTACAGACCTACTACAGTCTTACTACAGACTTACTACTACAGACGTACTACAAACCTACTACAGACCTACTACAGACTTATCACAGACCTCTTACAATCTTACTACAGACTTACTACTACAGACCTACTACAGCCTTACTACAGACTTACTACTACAGACCTACTACAGACCTACTACAGACTTATCACAGACCTCTTACAAACTTACTACAGACTTACCACAGACCTACTACAGACTTATCACAGACCTCTTACAAACTTACAACAGACTTACTACTACAGACCTACTACAGACTTATCACAGACCTCCTACAATCTTACTACAGACTTACTACTACAGACCTACTACAGACTTACTACAGACCTACTACAGACTTATCACAGACCTCTTACAATCTTACTACAGACTTACTACTACAGACCTACTACAGACTTACTACAGACCCACTACACACTTATCACAGACCTCCTACAGACCTACCAGTCTTACTACAGACTTACCACTACAGACTTACTACAGACTAACCACAGAACTACTACACAATTACTGCAACTACAGACTTACTACAGACTTACCACACACATACTACAGACCTACTACAGACTTACTACAATACAGTTACTGCGAATTTACTACAACATTACTAATAATTTACTACATAGTTAATAAACAGTTATTATACAATTACTACAGACTTTGTGCAGACTTACTACACAATTACCACACAGTTACTAGACCTGCTACTACACAACAAAATTACTATACAACTACTACACAATTACTAAGTAATTACTACACGAACTATTTCTACACACACAGAATCATGATAAGAATAATTTATGAACATTTCGAGGAGTTGTAGAGTTTATTTGTGTTCTATGGTTCTAAAGATTTAAATGAGGCTGTTAGAACCCTGATCTTTAAATTCTTGTGTTCCAGCTCCAGAAGAGAGAGAGAACCTGCAGAGCGTTTATTCAGGTACGTATGGAGAACATCAGAAGATCAGTAACATGTCCAGTAGATGTCTGTGGTCAGACTCTGAGTCTCTGAAGCTCAGGATTAGAAACGCTCCTCTAATTCCTCCTTTGATCCCGACCCGGTTCCAGGCTTTGGTCCAGACGGTGGATAATCTGCTGCGCTGGGAGGCTCTGGACTCGTGGCAGGACATGAATGTGACAGAGCAGTCCCACACAGCCACCATGGTGCTGGACGTCATGGAGAAAGCGTCCTTCCTGCTGGCTAACAACCTGTACGAGGGGCGCTTCAGTGACCGGGCGCCGAACGTGGGTAAGACTTCTACATCGCAGGTCTGCAGGTTCCAGAGGTTCTTCAGCCATTTCCACACCCACTCAGATACAGTGTTCTCACACAACAAGAACCCTGAGAACGTCTGTCCCCCTGCAGCACCAGTACAGGCTCTTACCCTCACTCTGTCTGTCTGTCTGTCTGTGTGTTTATATGATATGTGTGTGTGTGGTATGTGCGGTGTGTGTGGTATGTGTGTGTATGATGTGTGTGGTATGCGTATGTGTGCGTGTGTATGATATGTGTGTGTGTGTGTGGTATGCGTGTGTGTGCGTGTGTATGATGTGTGTGTGTATGGTATGTGTGTGTATGATTTGTGTGTGTGTGTGTGTGTATGGTGTGTGTGTGTGTGTGGTATGTTGTGTGTGTGTGTGGTATGTTGTGTGTGTGTGTGGTATGCGTGTGTGTGTGTGTGGTATGTGTGTGTATGATGTGTGTGTGTGTATGATTTGTGTGGTATGTGCGGTGTGTGTGGTATGTGTGTGTATGATGTGTGTGTGTATGATTTGTGTGGTATGTGCGGTGTGTGTTGTATGTGTGTGTGTGTGTGGTATGTGTGTGTGTATGTGTGTGGTATGCGTATGTGTGCGTGTGTATGATATGTGTGTGTGCGTGTGTATGATGTGTGTGTGTGTGTGTGTGTGTGTGTGTGTGTGTATGTGTGTATGATGTGCGGTGTGTGCGGTAGATCTGGAGGTGTACGTCCTGAACACTGAGATGGGGATTAGAGATCTACACTTCCCTCACTCGTACGACAGCGACAGCACCATCCACCTCTCGCCAGCTACGATCAAGCAGTACAGCCGCAACGGTCAGTCCCTCTCTGTCAGCCCCCCCGCCCCCATCCCTCTCACTACAGCCCCCCATATCCCCTTCTCTCTCTTTACGTCCCTCTCTCGTTCTCTCACTCTTTACATTTTTCTCAGCTTTCTCTCTCCCTCTCCCTCTCTCTCCCTCTCTCTCCCTCTCTCCCTCTCCCTCTCTCTCTCCCTCTCTCCCTCTCCCTCTCTCTTTTTCTGTTCTTCCTTTCTTTCATTTTTCTCTTTTTCATTCAGTATCTGTCCACCTGTCTCTCATACTGCTGTATCTTTTAGTATCTCTCTCTCTCACTTTATCGCTCTGTCCTCTATTCTCTCTCTCCTTCTGCCTCTCTCTTTCCCTTCCTTTCTTTCTGTTCTGTCTTCTCTCTTTTTGTCTCTGTATACTTCTCTGTGTCCTTTTTGTCTTCTGCCTCTCTCTCTTTCTTTCTCTCTCTCTCTCTCCCTCCCCCTCTCTCTCTCTCTCTCTCTCTCTCTCTCTTTCTTTCTGTCTCTGTCTCTCTCTCTCTCTCTCTCTCTCTCTCTCTCTCTCTCTCTCCCTCTCTCCCTCCCCCTCTCTCTCTCTCTCTCTCTCTTTCTCTCCATTTTCTCTAGTTTATCTTTCACACCTCCTCTCACCCTCTCTTCCAGCACTTCTTTTTTCTTTACCTCTCTCTAGCTTCTCGTCCTTTCTTTGTCTTTCTTTTCTCTGTTCTCTCTCACTCCTTGTCTCTCTCTCTACTCTACAATACAGGTATGTAGGTTGGAAGGTTCCCGTTGTCATGGTAACAGTCCCCACAGTTACGGTTGCCATAGTCACCATCCTGGAGGTTTCTGTGGCGACGGCAAGGGCCATGTGTGCCTATGTGTGGGTTTTGGAGTTTCAGAGTTTGAGCATCAGCTGTAGCAGTTAGCATTAGCATTAGCAAACAAATGGCCACCTTGACGTGAACATTCATAAAGGCAGCTGGACAGTTTCTCATCCGGTGAAGAGAAAGGAGTCACAGAAAAGCAGAGGAGTTACCTCCTCCTTTCCTGCCTCCAGAGTAACCTCCTGGACTACCAGCCGGAACCCTGGTCAGAACAGAACCACAGTGGTACTGCCGGAGGAAGGGTCTGTAGAGGACGGGTCTGACCTGCGCTTTGTCTCTACAGGTCAGGTTAAGGTGGTCTTTGCTCTCTATAAGAACCTCGGCTCCTTTCTGTCTACCCAAAATGCCACTGTGAAGACGGAAGCGGAGGTAAGGCCAGGTGGGCGGAACCTGGCCGTCAATTCACACGTAATCTCCGCCTCCATGAACAAAGAGTCCAGTCGGGTGTTTCTGACCGAACCGGTCATCTTCACACTGCGACACTTACAGGTACCAACACACTATATATCTGTCTGTCTGTCTGTCTGTCTATATATCTATCTATCTATCTGTCTGTCTGTCTGTCTGTCACTCTATATATCTGTCTGTCTGTCTGTCTGTCTGTCTGTCACTCTATATATCTGTCCATCTGCCTCTATATATCTGTCTGTCTCTCTCTCTCTCTCTCTCTCTCTCTCTATATATATATATATATATATGTCTGTCTCTCTATATATCTATCTGTCTGTCTGTCTGTCTGTCTATATATCTGTCTGTCTGTCTGTCTCTCTATATATCTTTCTATCTGTCTGTCTGTCTCTCTATATATCTATCTGTCTGTCTGTCTATATATCTATCTGTCTGTCTGTCTGTCTGTCTGTCTGTCTGTCTCTCTATATATCTATCTGTCTGTCTGTCTGTCTGTCTGTCTATATATCTGTCTGTCTGTCTGTCTCTATATATCTGTCTGTCTGTCTCTCTATATATATCTGTCAGTCTTTCCATATATCTGTCCATCTCCCTCTATATATCTGGTTGTCTCAATATATGTGTCTGTCTGCCTGTCTCTCTGTATATCTGTCTGTCTCTTTACATATCTGTATATCTGTCTTTATTTGTCTTTCTCTAGATATCTGTCTGTCTCTATATATCTGTCTCTCTGTATATATCTTTCTGTCTCTATATCTGTCTGCCTGCCTGTCTAAATATCAATATGTCTATCTGTCTTTTTCGTCTTTGTCTGTCTCGCTCTTTCTCTGCCTGTGCCTGTCTGTCTGTTTATCAGTTTGTCTATCTGTCTCTCTCTGACTGTCTGTCCTTCTGTCTGTTTCTGTCCTTTCTGTCTCTCTCTCTCTGTGCCTGAACCCTTTTGAGCGCTGATGAGTGCTGATATGATCAGATGTGTGGTGTTTGGCTTTATTCCCAGACCAGCAGCGTCATTAACACTGATGCTAATATTTACACTGATTTCCTCTGAATAAACCTGATTAGACTGTAATAGGGTAACTCACTGCAAACTGACAGATAACATCATCACTTCTGTTAAAGACAGTTTCTATCGTCTGATAACAGGGCAGCGTGTGCATATGTTTGTATGTTTACACATGTGTTTAATTTTCCTGCAGTTGGAGAATCACTACAGCCCGAACTGCTCATTCTGGAACTACTCAGAGCGTTCGATGACTGGACAGTGGTCCTCTCAAGGCTGCAGACTAATAGACACCAACAACACACACACCACCTGCTCCTGCTCACACCTCACCAACTTCGCTCTGCTGATGAACCACCAGCAACCTGCTGTGAGTCTGCATACACACACAGACATGGACATCCCTGCATACACAATCACTTTTACACAATATTTCTACATTAAGGATGATAATTTTATACTGTTTTACTTTAGGGAGACCTTTAACAAACGTTCTGTACTGAAGGGGTAGTGTTTACACACTATTTGTGTTATAAAGATAATTTTACTCACCATTTCTACTGTAAGGATGACTTTTACACATTATTTATACTGTAACAATACATTATACAAATTATTTCTACTGTGAAGATAACTTTTACACATTATTACTACTGTAAGGATAACTTTAACACAATATCTCTACTGTAAGGATGACTTTTACATAATATTTCTACTGTAAAGATAACTTTTACCCACTATTTCTACTGTATATTTCTATGGTAAGGATGACGTTTGTACAATATTTCTAGTGTAAGGATAACTTTTACACATTACTTTTAGTGCAAGGATGAATTTTATACAATATTTCTACTGTAAAGATAACTTTTACACACTATTACTACTGTAAGTATAACTTTTTCATACTGTTTTACTTTAGGGAGACCTTAACAAACTTTCTGTACTGAAGGGATAGTGTTTACACACTATTTGTGTTATAAAGATAATTTTACCCACTGTTTCTACTGTAGGGATAACTTTAACACAATATCTCTTGTGAAAGGATAACTTTTACACACCATTTCTACTGTAAGGATAACATTTTCAGATTATTTCTACTGTAACAGTAAATATACACATTATTTGTACTGTGAAGATAACTTTTACACATTATTTATACTGTACATTTCTATTATAAGGATGACCCACTATTTCTACTGTAAGGATCATTTTTACACAATATTTTTACTATAAGGATAACTTTTACACAGTATTTCTACGGTAATGATATATTTTACACATTATTTCTACTGTAAAAATATTTTTTTCCCACTATTTCTACTGTAAGGATAACTTTTACACATTATTTTTTACCGTAATGATAAAGTTTACAAATTATTTCTACTGTAAAGATAACTTTTACCCACTATTCTAGTCTATATTTCTACAGTTACGATGTCTTTTGTCAATATTTCCACTGTAAAGGATAACTTTTATACAATATTTCTACTGTAAGGATAACTTTTACATAATATTTTTATTGTTAGGATAACTTATATACATTATTTTCTCTGTAAGGATGATTTTTACCCACTATTTCTACTATAAGGATAACTTTTACATATTATTTCTACTGTAACGATACATTTTACACATTATTTGTACTGTAACAATAACTTTTACACATTATTTGTACTATAATGATAAAATTTACACATTATTTCTACTGTAAAGATAACTTTTACCCACTATTTCTACTCTATATTTCTATGGTTAGGATGACTTTTGTACAATATTTCCACTGTAAAAGATGACTTTTACACACTATTTCTACTGTAAGAACAGGTTTTACACATCACATTTTTTTTACTGTAAGAATGATCATAACCTGCATACCTTCACACTGTTTAAATAGTATTTGTTCACATTTCTACAATATTCTTTGCCCTTTGCGTTGTGTAAGGGTGCCTATATCATATTTTATCTCTCTTCTTTGTTCACCCTTTTTCCTAATGTATTTCTTACTCTTTCTTTAATTATTCTCTCTCTTTCTCTTTCTCTCTGTCCCTCAGTATCCGGGTGGAGTTCAGGGTTTAATCCTCTTTGTAATAACTTGGGTCGGTATGGTCATTTCTCTGGTTTGTTTGGCGCTGTGTATCTCCACTTTCTGCTGTCTGAGGAGTCTCCAGAGTGACCGCACCACCATCCACAAGAACCTGTGCCTCAGTCTCTTCATCTCTCAACTCCTCTTCCTCATCGGCATGGAGAGCAAGGACTACACTGTGAGTACAGTCACACACACATCCACAATCTCTCAGGATCAGTAACACCATTAATTCAGCCACTGAAAGGGAAACTAATTAGGTTCTTCTGTAGCACTGATCTAAAGATAATTGAAATGAACACCTGCCAAACACTAAATGCACTAACCGTGGTGTGGTCACTCATCTAGTTGATGGATACCATGGGTTCTAGCCATCTGAGGGCACCAGTGAAATGCTTCTGTTTTGCATTATTGTCTAATCTAATATAGAATTTTTTAATTACAAATTCTATTATGTTCTCCTGTTACGTGCTGCTACACCACAACCAACAGCACCACAAAACAAAAACATATGTCTTTATGTTGAAGCATTTTGTCCTAGTCTTTCTGTTTTCTTATCTAATTTTTTATATATAAAACGAAAAAAAATGAAAACTAGAAGTGAAAAAGTGTACTTTGTTAACAGTAACAAAACCAGAATACCAGATCTCAAAAACATGATAGCTAAAAATGTACCACTTGTCCATTTTAATACTAACTAAACTTAATGAATATAAACTCTTAGATTTTAAGGAAAGGAAAGTTAGATTTGAACCAAGCTCAGTCTACTGTTGTTTTCATCATAATGCTAAAGCTAAATCTGAAACTAAACTAAAACCATTACTTATCAGAGAATTAAAACTAAGTTAAAGCTGTTTATACACTCCTTAAACTAAAACTAAACTGTAATCATTTAGTTAAAAGAAAAACTAATGAAAAGTGTTCAGACACTTTTATATCAAAGAATTTGGTGGATACTTTCCCTGGCACAGTTCCGAGGAGAATTCCCTGTAGACTGGGATTTTATCCACTGCTGGTAGACCCGTATGACCGTACGCTTCCATACACCTGCAGATTCAGCTACTTCCTTCACACTATGGTCTTTGGCCACGCCCACATGCAGTCACTCCTTTTAGCCAATCATTAACATCTGCTCTGGAGCCATTTTCCACACATGGAACGAGACATTCCCTGCACTGTAGCAACTCTTCCCAATCTATGGATCCCGTCACTCACACCTCACAGGGATTTAAAGCTCCATCATCTTCATGCAGCGCCATCTGTATGAGCCTGAGGTTACTACCACCTAAAAGATGGAAGGTGACTCAGTAAGCTTATCTATGTAATATCCTATGTGTAGTAATTGTAAATGTAAAGTGTTCTATGTGGGGGTATCAGTGAAGGTACACCGTTTAGAGGCTGTAAATATCCATTTTTACTGTGCTTTATAACACGTATGGTATATGTATGTGTATTTGTGTGTGTTTATAGGTGGTGTGTCCGGTTCTGGCCGGTTTCCTCCATTTCTTCCTGCTGGCTGCGTTCTGCTGGCTGTGTGTAGAAGCTGTACAGCTGTACGTTCTGCTGGTGGAAGTGTTTGAGAGCGAGACGTCCCGCAGGAAGTACTATTACCTCTCTGCTTACGGCTTCCCCCTGGTGGTGGTGGCCATCTCCGTCGCCATTGATTACAGGAGCTACGGCGGCAGCCCCAGAGCGTGAGTCCGTCTGCGTGTGCTTTAACTCTGAGCTGTGGAAGTTACACAGCTAGTTACTGAAGCCCCTGACCTGTTTCCATATAATCCATTATTGATGCACTCATGACTCCTAACATGTGACTGGGCAAGAATACATTTACTAAGGTACAATGTTTAAATTGATGATGATCCATAAAGCTGTAATAACACAAGTGTCATTAGAAATATAATGCCCTGTAAATGATCAGGTTTGATCTTTATAATTATATATTTTTTTAAAGAAAATTAAAAATATATTTTAAAGGATCATTATTATATTATTAGATAATGATAATTAAATGATAGATTAATGGTATTTAAATAGTATTCCAAAATATAAAATATTTATGTATTAATATATAAACATATATTAATACATAAATGTTTTATATTTTTTAAATAAAAAATAAAAAGATTTGTAATTATCATTATATAATTACATTTATAACAATGTTTATAACAAAAACACCTATAAATATATATGATTGTTGTAACAGTTTACTGTATATATATGTTAATAATTATAAATTATAAAATACTCTTTTAAAAAATTCCATTATAATATATTAAAAATGTACTTTATTTTACTTGAGTTTTGTATATTCTACTCTTTGTGAAATTATAAAATACTCTTTTATTTAATAGAACTTTTACTGGATTTTACAGAACTTATGCATGGTTATGATACAATATTATACAGATACAATAATGATACAATAATGATACAATATTCTAATTTTAAGTTAATACTTTTTTTGGATTTAAAAAGTGATTTCTTGGTTCTACAATGTCCAAATATAATATAGAATCCGTGAGCAGTACATTTTCTTTAGCATTTTTTTTGTACACCTTTACACATTTCCCTAGTTCAGTTCATCCATAAAACTGCAGGAGGAAGCCCAGCTGCGGTGAGCTACAGTAGTTCAAATACAGCTTAAGGGCAAATTCAATTTATGGAAATGTTACTGTTCACACTACTGAAATGCACCTGGTCTGATTTACAACCTACACACCGTGCAGACTCAGCAACATCACTAATTTAGCAGGCTACACTGGACAGCAGCAGATGCAAACTAACACAGGCATTAGCAATTAGCAAATTAGCAAAGTGCTCAACTATATAAACATAATTAAGGAATTAATTACACAATTACATAACAAATTACTATTTACATTCTAAATGAACAGAATGAAATCTGCACCTCTGACAATATAGGTTTATAGGTTGTTTTAATGTCAAAATAGCAATAATTGCATAAATAGCAAAAGAATGTAAATGAATGTAAGTAAATGAATTGAATTTGCACTTTTCACACAATTTCTTCATGTGTTTTAATGAGCCATGACTGAGAAACCATTCCCAGCAGGCATTTTAACCAGTATTCACTCCAAGAAGGGTTAAACAACAGGACGGAATATACTGTATGTGTGTATTAAGCTCATACATAGCTAGGAGTTAACATGTATGCTGTGTTGTGTAGTTGCTGGCTCAGTGTGGATAACTACTTCATCTGGATGTTTATTGGTCCTGTCTCCCTCGTTATCTTGGTAAGCTACACATAATCGATAATTTATGACTGTTGTTAAATGTTGATACATGAAAATATTGTTTTATTAAAAAAATGCTCTATTATGTTTATATAACATACACAGTTATTCTGACAGACTGTAATACACTACGGGAAGCCTAGGGGGCGATATGACCCACACGGTCATTCGGACAGACTGTAATACACTACAGGAAGTGTAGGGGGCGATACGACCCACACGCTCATTCTGACAGACTGTAATACACTACAGGAAGTGTAGGGGGCGATACGACCCACACAGTCATTCTGATGGACTGTAATACACTACAGGAAGTGTAGGGGGCGATACGACCCACACGCTCATTCTGACAGACTGTAATACACTACAGGATATGTAGGGGGCGATATGACCCACACGCTCATTCTGGCAGACTGTAATACACTACAGGATATGTAGGGGGCCATGTAGGGTCTGTTTAATATATATAACGATGTATGTAAGCTCTTAACTTTGTCCCCTGCCCCTCTAGCTGAACCTGGCTGTTCTGGTGATCACCGTACACAGGATGATCCGCCACTCCACCGTGCTTAAGCCCGACTCCAGCCGCTTCGACAACATCAAGTATGGTGGTCTAGGGTCATAACTCCTGAGGGGTGGGGTTTGGGGGACATAGTGGCTGTTTTATGATGTATTAATTAGATCATTTAAACGATTAACCCCACAGTGTTGCTTCCTGTAGGTGTTGGACCGTCAGTTCGGTCACTCTGCTGTTGTTGGTCACTTTAACCTGGATTTTCGGCCTCCTCTTCATAAACGAGTACAGTGTGGTGATGGCCTACCTTTTCACTTCCTTCAACGCCCTGCACGGCCTTTTCATCTTCATCTTCCACTGTGCCCTACAGAAGAAGGTAAACCTCGTCCAGGAACATTATGGTGTCCGCTAACATCTCCAGACGTCCTGTGTTGCCTATGCTCCATTACATATTGGCTACTGATTATCGTTAATGATGTGTTCAGGTTCAGAAGGAATATGGTAAATGCTTCCGCCAATCATCCTGCTGTGGCCACTCCTCCTCTGCTGGTTCCCACGGTTCCCTGAAGAGCTCCGCCCACCGCGGTAACAATCGCTACTACAGCGGGGGCCAGTCTAGACATGCTCCAGCACACAGACAGGTAATTGTGTAATTAATTCTATAAGCCATTGGGTTTGGTGTGGCTAGTCTTGTAGAGTGTGCTAATGTGGTACATGATGGACATGATAACTGTCACGGCGCTAATGAGAACTCATGCTAACATACAAACCTGTATCTGGGTGTAGAGTCGAATCAGAAGGATGTGGAACGATACGGTTCGCAGACAGACGGAGTCTTCCTTTATGGCTGACCTCAATAACACACCCACCCTCAACAGAGGTAACAACCACCAATATCTATCTATCTATCTATCTATCTATCTATCTATCTATCTATCTATCTATCTATCTATCTATCTATCTATCTATCTATCTATCTATCTATCTATCTATCTATCTATCAACCTCCCTGTGTATCTTTGTGTATCTGCCTGTCCTCCTGTCTATACACCTCTCCATTAGAGATCCCCTATCAGTGTTGATGACCACCGATTAGCATTCCAAGCAATGCTAGCTAATGGGTTAATAAGCGGGTAACAGCTTAACCTCCAGGAGCGAGAGCGCTGACTTTGGCTGACTGACTCCAGGCGACAGAGTTGGTGTTGCAGAAAGCTGTCACCGCATGCAGAGAAACTCATTCACAAATGGCTGAGGAAGATCGTTTAGCTGCTCATATGGGACGAGCAACAGATGCTTCCTATTCAGATTTCAGATACATTTGGCAGACACTCTTATCCGGAGCAACTTTTGACAAGGGCATGGGTAGGGTTCGGAATCCGGCCTATGAGTAGTACCTGGGTACAGTGAAGGGTGCTTGCCCAAGCAGGGAACTGGTCCCCAGTCTGCAGTGTGGGACACCGAGGTGTTACCCACCAAACTACGCCAACCAGATAAGGCTAATGAGTCTCATCACAGCTAACCATACAACACTGGATGCTTGCAAGGATGTTGGTTGGTTCCAGGGCTGCAGTGCTCCCGGCCACCAGGAGGAGACGACGTGCACCTTCCAGGGTCAATTACCTCCAATGCCCAACATCTGGGCAGAGGGCTTCATAAAGGATGGGAAGGAGACCTTGTTGTGAGATCTTGTTGTGTCTATGCTGGTTATTCGGGTAAGAGGGCTGAGAGTTTTGGACTCTCCTTCGCTTTTTGAGTTGCTACAGCCTTTACTCTTAAGGTTCTCTTCTCATCGTCCCTTCCTTTCTAAAGAGAGCTGTTTTTTTTTTTTTGTCAGGTGGTTTTTTAGTGTCCGGGTACATTTTCCTTGTCTTGGGAATGCTTTGCAACAAGGGACACTAAAAGTCAGCAATAAAGCAGAACTCCAAAGGTCGGTTTAGCGTGACATGACCTTTCCAGTGAGCTTTGGATCAGGGAACCGGAGATACAGGCCCTGGAATCTCGTAAACTTGTATCTGACCTGGGTGCTCCCTAGGCAGACTTGCCAAGATGATAGTACAGGATTGCAGGGCATAATGCTCCCTCGCCAACAACAGGAAGGAAACCAGAGGTAACATTCAATATCTGATCTTCAAATCCCTGTAGATGGATGGAGAAAGGTCAGTAGAGGATGAGGTGCCCTTTCCCAAGAGCCCCAGGTAGCATTGCTAGTCGGGAATCACCAGGCTCCTCACCTATTCTCCTGTCCTAGGCGTTACTACTTTTCCCACCCATGGGTATTTTCAGCCTTACCCCTCATTTTAAATCTTCAGCTGAGCTCAGCACTTGGGTCCTGTCTCCTGTGGTGGTTCACCTGGTGGGCCTCTGGGACACAATGAGCCACTGGCCTTTATAGAGGACTACACTTGCCATTTGGTCATGCATTCGTGTAGACAACCGGCTGTCTTGTAAACTCAACTCTTCACCTATGTGCCATGAGTGCTATGCGAGGCTTCCTCTAGAGGGCAGACCATTCAGTTGTCCAGCATTTTCAGTGTGCCCAGACATAATGATCTGGGATTTGTGTCCCTGATCACCCACCAGCTGTTCTGACTATCCCTTTTTAATTCCTCGGAGTGCCTGGACTGCCCCTAGTGTTTGTGTGTGTGCACTGCAATTTGCATCCACATAGTGTTCTTTTCTGAAGGCTTGCACAACTGAACCACTACCCATCTCCACCCTTACGGTACAGTAGGGTATATATGTTGTTAGACAGTGTATTTAATATGAAGCAGTTAAGATATGATTGAAGTGGTGTCCCTACATTGTCACAGGTTCCAAAGTAACGGGACACACTAACATGACTGGAAATACCTGAATGCGATGGTCTAGCCCCCAAGGACATCCCCATGCTGAGTTTTACGGTAGCAGCCTTCAGTTGCTGCTTGTTTGAGGGTCTTTCTGCTCTTAGCTTTGTCTTCAGAAAGCAATGGCAGCTCTACCGAGTTGAGATCAGGTGACTAACTTGGTCATTATTACATTTCTCTGCCTTATAAAGCTTTTGGGCTGCTTTGATGTGGTGTTTTGGGTCATTATCCTTCTGTACAGTGAAGAGCCATCCCATCAGTTTTGCAGACGGAACCGAAGCTAATTATTTAACCCAACTTCATCGCTTATCCTGGTACTCCTATCAGCAATCACATCAGTAAACAGCAATGACCCAGTTCCAGTCAAGTTAATCTTGGTTTCCAAAGAATCCTGTTCCAGATCTGGTTAGATCTTTTCTAGTACCATCTAATCTGGCCTCTGAAACCCTCATGAAGGCGAGTCTTGATTGTAGGCTTGGACAGTGATACTCCAGTCTCCTCTAGAACCTTCTCAACATGATTAGATCTTGTGAAGAGCGTTTTCCTTCACCACAGAAAGAATTCTGTGATCATCCACTTTGACCTCACCAGTGTGTTAACCTGGCCAATCCCAAAGTTTCTGCTATCTTTATGATGATGCCCCCTTAACTCGCATCAGCACTTCTCTGGACCGAGAGAGTCCATTAACAGCTACCAAATGAATATTCAACTCTTGGAATCAGCTCCAGAACGATTATGCTCTTGTCATGAACTAATGAGGGAACAGGCTGCACTTGGCCATGAAACTGAAAATCGAGGAACG
Source organism: Prochilodus magdalenae (assembly GCA_024036415.1). Taxonomy (NCBI): domain Eukaryota; kingdom Metazoa; phylum Chordata; class Actinopteri; order Characiformes; family Prochilodontidae; genus Prochilodus; species Prochilodus magdalenae. The sequence continues at coordinate 18,887 of JAMWET010005948.1, read as the reverse complement.
GTGTAAACAACGGCTGTATTCTTTAGCAGTGAATCCAGAATTGGTTAAACACCTTGTCTTGATGCTAAAACGCAACATTTGATCACATCTTGATCATTTTCCAATTCTTTATAGTGGTGTTAATAAACAATGTTAGTGTCCAAATATGTACACTCGTCACCGAAAGAATAGTTGCACCCAGAAGGTATCAACGAACAGGAAGGAAACTTTGTGGCATGTGACGTAAGCAAGGACGGGTCTTATCTCGGTACCTGACTGACCCGACACCACCATTACAGACCTCCAGCGAGCAGTGGTGTCCTCCATGAGTCATCCTGTTAGTGCAGTACCATTGGCAGACGGCTGCACCTCGCAGGACTACATGCACACAGACCGTTACCACGACTACCCTTAACACCACGTCACCGTCACCAAAGACTGCAGTGGTGTCGTACCAGACTGCCATGGAGTGACTCAGAATGGCAGCGGGTCATCTTCAGTGACGAGTCCCCAATAGCACTGCAATCCCACAGTTCCATCTGGGTGCCACGATTCTTTTGATGTGTATTCCCAGTGGTGTTCCCCTCATATCCATCCATGGTAAAGAGGTACATCCAGGGCACTGTGAGGCAGGATAGTCCCCCAAAGAACTTATTTTAGAAGCCGATGGAATTTACCATTAACTGGAAGCCTTCAGATGGTTAAATGGAGGTGCTGGTGTCTGAAAAGAGACGGAGGTACTGTGCCGTCTCTCCTCTCCTTCCATTTAGCATTATCCATTGATCACTCTTTAGTTTCTCCACGTTTCCCAATAGGTCAGTCCACTAATCTATCCATTATGTCTTCTGCAGCTCCTCACTCATTGTCACCACATCGCTATCATTCAGGGATCTGTCTGTACAGCTAGCACTCTCGTGTTTTAGATGGTGTGATTAACAAAGGGTGCCAAATTGTCCCTTCACCTCCTGTAATGTGTTACAGTCTGTCAGAATGACTGAGTGGATGGTATGGACGTTACAGAGGACACTATAAAGCTCTCTGAAGCTCCATCATAGACTCTCTGCTTAGAGGAGCAAGAAACCCAGTGGTGGGTGGGAGCTGTCCATGGTGCTGAAACCCTTCGCTTCAGCTGGGCGGTGTCTCCAGCTGTTTTGCCGTATGATGTAGAGGTCTTGGTTCCTTTCAGTGGTTCCTCTAAAGGTTCTTGGGGAGTTTCTCCTTTTGAGTGTTGGTTCCTTTCAGTGGTTCCTCCTCATGTTTTTAGGGAGTGTCTCCTTTTGTGTCTTGGTTCCTTCCAGTGGTTCCCCCTCATGCTCTTGGATAGTTCTCCTTTTAAGTCGTGGTTCCTGTCAGTGGTTCCTCCTTAGGCTTTTGAAGAGGGTCACCTTTTCAGTCTTGGTTCCCCTCAGAAGCTCTTCCTCATGTTGTTATTGAGTATTTAATTTGCATCTTTTCCTGTCAGCGGTTCTCCCCGATGTTTCTAGGTAGTGTCTCCTTTTGGAGCCTTGGTTCCTGTCAGTGGTTCTCCCCGATGTTTCTAGGTAGTGTCTCCTTTTGGAGCCTTGGTTCCTGTCAGTGGTTCTCCCCGATGTTTCTAGGGAGTGTCTCTTTTGGAGCCTTGGTTCCTGTCAGTGGTTCTCCCCGATGTTTCTAGGGAGTGTCTCTTTTGGAGCCTTGGTTCCTGTCAGTGGTTCTCCCCGATGTTTTTAGGGAGTGTCTCCTTTTGAGCCTTGGTTCCTGTCAGTGGTTCTCCCTCATGTTTCTAGTTATGGTCTCTTTTGGAGCCTTGGTTCCTGTCAGTGGTTCTCCCTCATGTTTCTAGGGAGTGTCTCCTTTTGTGTCTTGGTTCCTCTTAGCGGTTCTCCCTCATGTTTCTAGGGATGGTCTCTTTTTAAGCCTTGGTTCCTGTCAGTGGTTCTCCTTCATGTTTCTAGGGAGTGTCTCTTTTTAAGCCTTGGTTCCTGTCAGTGGTTCTCCTTCATGTTTCTAGGGAGTGTCTCCTTTGTGTCTTGGTTCCTGTCAGTGGTTCTCCCCAATGTTTTTAGGGAGTGTCTCCTTTTGAGCCTTGGTTCGTGTCAGTGGTTCTCCTTCATGTTTCTAGGGAGTGTCTCCTTTTGAGCCTTGGTTCGTGTCAGTGGTTCTCCTTCATGTTTCTAGCGAGTGTCTCTTTTTAAGCCTTGGTTCCTGTCAGTGGTTCTCCTTCATGTTTCTAGGGAGTGTCTCCTTTGTGTCTTGGTTCCTGTAAGTGGTTCTCCTTCATGTTTCTAGGGAGTGTCTCCTTTGTGTCTTGGTTCCTGTCAGTGGTTCTCCCCGATGTTTTTAGGGAGTGTCTCCTTTTGAGCCTTGGTTCCTGTAAGTGGTTCTCCTTCATGTTTCTAGGGAGTGTCTCCTTTGTGTCTTGGTTCCTGTCAGTGGTTGTCCCCGATGTTTTTGGGGAGTGTCTCCTTTTGAGCCTTGGTTCCTGTCAGTGGTTCTCCCCGATGTTTTTAGGGAGTGTCTCCTTTTGAGCCTTGGTTCCTGTAGGTGGTTCTCCCCGATGTTTTTAGGGAGTGTCTCCTTTTGAGCCTTGGTTCCTGTCAGTGGTTCTCCCTCATGTTTCTAGGGATGGTCTCTTTTCGTATAGCTGTTCTGTTGCAGGGTCTGCTGTTTAAAGTGCTGTGTGGAGACAGTAGCTCTCTGTGGCACTGTTCTCCGAGACGTTCTCCACGTTGTTCTCCCACCACCACATTGTGTTTATCTCTCTGACTGCCTGTCTAACTGAGTGGCTGTCTTTGTCTACTCATCTGTCATCCTTCCATCTATCCGGCAATCTGTCGGCATGTCTGCCCGCCCATCTGCCTGTCTATACAACTGTCTTATTGTCAGTGTCCATCTGTCCGTCCAGCCGTCTATCTGTCTGCTTGCTTTATTCTCATCTCTCCTTTGTCTCTTCACTCTGATCTGATTCTGTTCTCTATATTCTCGCTCTGTTGGGCCAACTCAGTCGCTCTGTTCTCTCCCTCCCACTCTCTCCATTCGTATTCATTATTAGTTATTTTGAATGCTCAACTTTGTCCTTATCATTAACTCCTGAAAATCCTGAAGTTGCCTTTTGGGAGTAGTTTTTTGAGGACTCCCATTCTGTTAGTAGCTACACTGCAAAAAATGATCCCTTGGCATGTAAAAGTATCTAGTTGATGTATCTTGTATTTTTCATTTACTTATTAAGTTATTAACTTACTTAAGTAATAATGTTTTTATGTAAACAATATTTACCTGTTTTATTTGAAGTTTTTTAAGATCAGTTAACTTATTAATTATATTACTTTTAATTTCTTTAACTTATAAAACTTTCTAATATAAACTTTTTTTAAACTTTTCTTGTACTTGTTTTCTCACTGTATTGTCATAAACAATAAAGGAACTATATTTAGGTTATGTTAGAAACATGCTTGAAGCCAGGCCAATTATCTGACAGTTTGGCGTGACAAAATTTGATCTGACAAAATTTGGCCTAATAAAATGACTAGTAAAATGAAAATAAAAAAAATAGAATTCTCTATAGAAATAGAACTCTCCCAGATTATCCTTTTTTGCAGTGTACAGAATATGCCACTTTGCAAAAGGAGTTTTGTTGTTTGATAAAGCGAGGGTATAGACAGTGTCATTGTGCCCACAGGGACTTACCTTCCTGCTTTTGTTGTTATGCGGTGTTCTGCATATCAAGTCATGCATTCAGGTGCTGTCGAACATCTAGTGGAGAAGTTCTTAGGTGCTGTATTTCCTCTTCATGAGCAAAGATTAGACATCTTGTGCCTAAAGTTCCTCAAAGAAATCATGATGTAATTCCACATGGTTGGTACATTTGTTGTTGAGTTGCTGCCTCCCAGACTAATTTTTAAAAATCTGATTTTCATGGTGTTCTGATCACTGTGTTTATGTGTACTTGTGTAATGAAAGTCTGAAAGAAAAGATCAGAGTAAGGGTATACACACTGTGAGAGATCTGAAAGAAAACAGAGTGAGGGTACACACGCAGTGAGAGATCTGAAAGAAAACAGAGTGAGGGTATACACACAGTGAGAGATCTGAAAGAAATCAGAGTAAGGGTATACATGCAGTGAGAGATCTGAAAGAAAACAGAGTGAGGGTATACACACGGTGAGAGATCTGAAAGAAATCAGAGTAAGGGTATACATGCAGTGAGAGTTCTAAAAGAAATCAGAGTAAGGGTATACACACAGTGAGAGATCTGAAAGAAAACAGAGTGAGGGTATACACACGGTGAGAGATCTGAAAGAAATCAGAGTAAGGGTATACATGCAGTGAGAGTTCTGAAAGAAATCAGAGTAAGGGTATACATGCAGTGAGAGATCTGAAAGAAAACAGAGTGAGGGTATACACACGGTGAGAGATCTGAAAGAAATCAGAGTAAGGGTATACATGCAGTGAGAGTTCTAAAAGAAATCAGAGTAAGGGTATTGTTAATCGCTGTTTACATGACAATTTGAGTAGATTAACTGAATGTAAACGAACTTACTGATTGTATTTGTATATTTTATTATTATTTGTATTATTATTTGTTTTTGTATAGTATTTAACACTTGCACTACAGATTCTGTTTAGTCACCCCATCTCATATATATATATACTGTATACATTAAATAGAATAGAAAAATGACATTTTGAAGATAAAGTATTTTAAAGCATCATGCTATCATTTCTATGACATACTGCTTTAGTACCTACACAGTTTCTCCATTTTCCTTAAAAAAAAAATCCTCCAAAACACTCTTTTTCCAGCTGTTTAATTATATTATGAACTATCAGTTTAGGCTGCTGTAACTAAATTATAATGATATTATAATATTATATTATGGCTAAATATGAATAATAAATGATTGAATATGATATGAATGATAAATGTAATTTAATATAAACGGATTGGTTTGTCAGTAGATCCCACAGACATGATGAGCATCCAAACCTCCAGCATGAACTTCCAGGCCACCTCATCAGATTCACATTGACTCCATTAAGACGTTAAAAGGCGATTGGCTGATATTCTGTTGGCTTTGTAATTGTATTTAAATCTCAGGAACTATGGGTAATCACCTGCTGGCCAATCCTGTGCTGCAGACTCGCTCTGGCTCCTCCCCCTATAATACACTTTTGGCAGAAACCTTCAACCCGTCTTCAACAGCAGTCTTCAACTCCACTGGTCAGTGTGTGTGTGTGTGTGTGTGTGTGTGTGTGTGTCTGTGTGTGTGTGTGTGTGTGTATGTGTGTCTGTGTGTCTGTGTGTGTGTGTGGGTGTGTGTGTGTGTGCGCCTGTAAGTGTGTATGTGTGTGTGTGTGTGTGTGCGTTTGTGTGTGTCTGTGTTTGTGTGTGTGTGTGTGTGTGTATGTGTGCCTGTAAGTGTGTATGTGTGTGTGTGTGTGTGAGTGTGTGTGTGTGTATTTGTGTGTGTGTGAGTGTGTGTGTGTGTATTTGTGTGTGTGTGTGTGTGTGTGTGTCTGTGTTTGTGTGTGTGTGTGTGTGTGTGCGTGCGCGTGCGCGTGTGTGTGTGTGTGTGTGTGTGTGTGTGTGTGCGTGTGTGTGTGTGTGTATTTGTATGTGTATACAGTACTGTGCAAAAGTCAGAGACCCCCCCCCCCCTTCCTTTATTTAAAGGAGCAGTGTGTCAGATTTTAGGGGGATCTAATGTTCTGGTTAGCTTCATATCTACATCAGAGCAGCTCGTCTTCTAGCAGGGACTACCACCGCCATGCTTCTACAGGAGCCCAGAACAGACAGACTCCACATTGGTGGTGGCAGCCACTGCTTCTTGTTAGGACTTTCCTGTTCCACCTTAAATGGTGCAGCAGTTACATTCTGGGCAAAAGTGGCAGCCACTGTTGGAAGACATTCCGGTGGAACGGGAAAATTGGAACAAGAATCTGGTGAATGTCTTAATCAGAAAATGGTTCCAGCATTAAAAGAACAATCAGGATGTTCTAATGGTCTAAATCACTGTGAGCCTGGACTGGAGTAAGCTGTTTAAGAAGATGGAGGGAGGGATGGAGGGATGGAGGATGGTCTAAATCAGCTTATCAGTGATTAAAGCATATGAAACACTGAGATACTATACCGTACTACTGATGTAAGCAGCCTAGATAGAACCGCTCAATGGGTAGAGCAAATATCTAGAACATGGGTGCTAGATAACCACACAAGAAACAGTAAGTGACCTTGGCATCAAAGAGACAACACCATGAAGGTCAATGATACAGGAACAACGGCAGGACACCAGATGCCCACCGATGGTTCTACACACTGCTCCTTTAAATAATGTCCTGTAATTGACCTTGTTTGTGTGTGTATCTGTTCTTCCTCTGTTTTTCACTCCCTCTGTCTCTTTTTGCCACTGTCTCTCTCTTTCCCTTTCCGTCTCTCTGTCTCTCTCTCTCTCTTTCTGATCTGCAGGTACCTTCAGAAATTCAAGTATGGAATCTCTGTTATGGCATTTCTGTTCATTCCTCCGTCTCTATTTCTTTGTCCATACTGCTGCCTCTAATTACGAGCACCACACATTCCTCGCCTCGCGCGTCTTTCCTTGGTCTGTTGTGTTGTGCAGTGCGCATGGATGCAGCTGTATTCATATCCATGTCATGTTTGTTTACATCAGTGCCGGTTCCATAAGCTAACAGCTCCACGGGATATGGATGTTGATGTTGTTGAATCGATGGTTGTGTTATGATTGCATCATGTGTCATGATCCATAAGGCACACTACAGGCCAAAACGATGGAAACAGGCTATCAGTAGCTTAACCACACATCACTTCCCGGACTAAACCCAGTCCTGTTAGTGCAGCACCTTTGTACCACGACTGTCCTTAACACCACGTCACCGTCACCAAAGACTGCAGTGGTGTCGTACCAGACTGTCATGGAGTGACTCAGAATGGCAGCGGGTCATCTTCAGTGACGAGTCCCGCTTTAGTCTTGGTGGAGACGCCCAACGAACCCGTGTGTGGAAGCACCGTGGTCAGCACCAAGATGAACGGTTTGTTGTCACATGTCCAGAAGACCTGGTGTCCCTCCACCTCCACCCCTACCGCACCATCTGCAGGAACTGTGTGAGGATGTTCAAGCTGCATGTGATGGATTATCACAGGACCACATTAGGAACCTCTACAGCTCCATACCGAGACGTCTGGCGTGTTGGGTTAGCAAACACGGCGGCCCGACGCCATACTGAGAGACAGACTTCTGTATGTGTAGCTCAATAAATATTGATCATATCAGTCTAAATTTATCATCAGTTATTGATCCCTTAAACGTACATCAATTTCCAGTCCAAATTTAGCTTCTGTAGTTTAGCGCCCGGAGGCTAACGTTGCTAGCTAACAAACACTGAAGGTCAATAGTCACCCAAATGCACCTCTGTATATATGTCCCCAAAACCTCTCTCAGCCTACTCAGACCCCCTCAGGCCGCCAGCCCATCACAGGCTAGACACACTCACTCCTAGGGGGGGCAGTTCAGCATCTCCAGTTCACCTGGCTCATGTCTTTGGACTGTCGATGGCGTAAAAGAGGGTCTTCAGCAGACCACTAGGTGTCGCCATCCTTGCCCTTTCCTTCCACAACAACTGACACACCCACGGATGTTATCGTGGTTCATGCTGGAGAACCTACCATTCTGTGGTTTCGTCTGGAGAGGAACGTTATGGGGTCTGAACCTGTTCATTTCTGGCTGCAATGCACTGAATGAGTCAAAGTTAGGTGCCCAAATCAGAAGGAACCGGTTCCTCGTCGGTAGAAAAGGGCTACGAACAGGAAACACCTTCTGTTACTTCCCGACCGTTTGGCAAAACGAGTGTTCAGGGTTCCTTCCAAGCTTTTGGCCTGTAGTAAATGCTGGGCTGTTGATTAATTAGCCCTGACTAACCTGCTGCATCTCTCTCTCCGTCCTATAGAGGGCACTCTGTCCCGTAGCCGCGAGTCGTGCGGATTGGAGGGAGTCCGTCTGAACGGAAACTACAACAACAGCTATTCTGTCCATGGCGGGAGTTCCGACCTGCTGGGGGGCGTTCCTGTGGGTGCCGGGGGTGTTTCAGGAGACGTTAGTCCCGCCCTCTTGACCCCCAGAGGGGCGGAGCCTCCAGGCAGCGGATTGAGGAGGAACCTTTCGGACGCAGCAGCGCTGGAGAAGATGATCATCTCCGAGCTGGTCCAGAGCAACCTGCGTCCGGCCACGGACCGCTACGGAACGACTGCGGAATCGGCAACTGAGCGGCAGGATTACGTTACCTCAACGATGGGGCACAGGTGAGATTACCAGTTACTGAATCTACCTAAACACTCAGGATCAAAAGAATAGCCGCACCCAGACGGAATCCACCGACGGGAATGGAACGTGGTGGGTGGGATTACCATCGTTAGACACCATCGGCTGTCCTTAACACCACGTCACCATCACCAAAGGTGGTGTCGTACCAGACTGTCATGGAGTGACTCAGAATGGCAGCGGGTCATCTTCAGTGACGAGTCCCGCTTTAGTATTGGTGGAGACGCCCAACGAATCCGTGTGTGGAGGCACCGTGGTCAGCACCAAGATGAACGGTCTGTCGTCACATGTCCAGAAGGCCTGGTGTCCCTCCACCTCCACCCCTACCGCACCATCTGCAGGAACTGTGTGAGGATGTTCAAGCTGCATGGGATGGATTATCACAGGACTACATTAGGAACCTCTACAGCTCCATACCGAGACGTCTGGCGTGTTGGGTTAGCAAACACGGCGGCCCAACGCCATACTGAGAGACAGACTTCTGTATGTGTAGCTCAATAAATATTGATCATATCAGTCTAAATTTATCATCAGTTATTGATCCTGGTCACCTTTATCTTCCTTCCCAACACACCTGCACTCCCACACCTCCTTCTGGGTGGAGTTGTTCTTTTGATGATGAGTGTATGTAGTTAATTGTGTTTCAGCTCTAACACTAAAATCTCATTATCCACTAGTCACAGGGAACCGCCTCAGCGCCCGTTGCCCCGCCCCCCGCCGCCTCCGCCCCAGGATGAGGAAGAACCCCTCTACAAGGCCTTGGAGAAGCCCCGCCTCCCGGATAAGCCCCGCCTTCCTGATAAACCCCGCCTGCCTGACAAGCCACGCCTATTGGAGCACGCTCAGTCTGTGTTCTACCAGAGCGAGGAGGACTCCGAAAGCTTCTCGGCTGAAATCACGGACAGCGTGGGTGGAGCCGGACCGGACTCGGCTTCCCTGTATGCGCGGGACAGGGACTCGTCCTATCCGGACAGCAGTCCGGAGGGTCTGGGGACGGAGCCTCGCTCGGCCCTGCCCCCGGACGAGCTTTACTTCAGCACGGGACGCCACGCCCACGTCTCCGCCTTTTACCAGCCCCCACCACGACGGACCAATGAGGAGGCTCGGATGGGGCTGGAGCCCCCACACGGGGAGGGCGATGGACAGATGCAGCTGGTGACGAGTCTGTGACTAGGGCGCTGGTGACCAGGACATAGAGATCTGGGGGAGGAAGAGGAGGCATGATGTCGTCGTCATCATCGTCATCATCATCATCTGCTGTACTGCTGTGCAGCTGGATAGTCTTATTGCCATGGTGGTGGTTATAGGGTGCCTTCAGTGATAGACTCATGTCACTCATAGTCTCGATTCAGCTCGATCAATAGACCCGATCAGAGAAAACAGCCTCATCAAATGTGGAAGTAAGACACGATCCAGCTCAGTCTGGTTCTTCCAGTATGATCGAACATGTGACTCTATACACCCTGAATTTTATAAATTCCCCAAGTGTTTCATATTGGTGGCCCAAAATCTAGCGGCAAATATTTTATTAAATATAATTAAGATCAATTTTAACCTTCCACTAAAACTGGTGCAGCTAAATGACGACTTTCATATAAAATATCTGATATTTTAATATATAAGATATTTAATATCTAATATTAATTTTCATCCTAAAATGCTTGAAAAGTTTAAAATCTTTGCTTAACGGCAGCAACGCCAAGCTACAAAGTAAAAAATAACATTTTTAATTTTTTAATGTTTTTTTTTTAAGCCTTAAAAACCTATTTTAATTTTTCATACAGCATGGAGCCTGTTCACAGGACTGAACCCGGATTTGGATCTATAGATTATAATTCTACAGTTTATTACCGGGTTGTCTAGTGTTAAAAGTGAAAACATCCCAAATGTAGGTAACATAGCCGCTGTTATTTTCTATTTCAGCATAATAATACGATTATTAAATGATTATTCAGCATTTTACCTTAATTAACATGGTTCTATCAGGTGAAAGATCTTAGCTGTTGTGAATTCCATTGAAACAGATCATTTATATAGGTTCAAATGTCATAAATCAGTTCAAACGGTGTCCAATAAATATGTATTTATTGTATTAATATGTATGTAACTTTACAGGAGAGGGCAAAAACCCCATTTAACTTTAATGGAAGTCAGTGGATTTTTTTACCGAGCGGTTTTGGGCCATTTCTGTTGGTCCATTGGTCATGAAATTGATACACAATGTAAAGAGCAGATCATGTGATCATTTAATGCATGAAAGTAAAAATCAAAACGAATTGAAGACGCATGTTTTACACCCATCCAATCCAGTCGTCCAATAAGGAAGTCCAATAATTAATACATTTACAGAACATATAAAAATGAACAGGTACTTTCACAGTGTGTCAAAACCTCCAACAGAAGTTCCAACAGAAATGATCATATATATCTTCAGTAATGTTGCACTGCGAAAAATGCAGCCTAAAAAAATTTCCCACAGTTTGTTTCAAGCACCTGAATCAGTTCGATTGAAAGAATCGTTTGTTCAGAGTCATTTTTTTAGGTTGAATAATGTAATTCTTAATTAATTTGAAATTAATCATTTAAATAGAGTCGTGTTTAAAGTTGGACCAACAAGACATATATAGCTTGTAACAAGTTACATATATACGTATACACATATAAATATATATATATATATATAATTATTTTGAACAATTGAATCAGATCAATTTAAAGAATCACTTGTTCAAGTTCGGGTTATTGAATAAACGTAATTAATTTGCTCATAACAAATTTGTTATTTTTTTAATTTTTTGTTATGTATAATATATATGTATATGTTACAAGCAAGTCCATATATACTTATATCTTACGCCGAAGGCGGTTAGCCTGTTAGGCTATTGTGCTCTGCAGTGTACGACCTGATGGTGGTTAACTCACCCTTAACAAAAGCACATCCACCACAAACCTGAAGATGATGATGATGATGATGGTGATGATGATGATGGAGGAAAGAACACAGTGAAGAAGATGAAGATGGTGGCTTCCTCCTCCGTGTCTCTGTCTCTTGGTCACCCCCAACACCCACCCTGCCCATCTCACTGCCATGTATACTCTCTCTCTCTCTCTCTCTCTCTCTCGCCATATCTCTCTATATACTGTATATTGGTCTGTCTGACTGCCTGTAATCTCTGTATATCCAACATTTCACCGTCTGCTTGTCATCCCCCTCTCTCTCTCTCTCTCAGAGACCTTCCATATGTGTATATACGGATAATTCTGGAAACCGCTCCTGACTCCATCACTCCTAACGGAACGTTCGCCCAGGTGGAGGTTTCTTATAACGCCTAGCTTGGGCATGCTCAGTGCGGTGCAGCTGGATTCATGATTCTCATACTGACCTGATTTAACCACTACCATCAGTCCGCCTGTATCAACACCCCTCAGATGGTCAGTGTTCAGACACTCAGAGAATTGCTTCGGTGGGGCCAGGTTTGGTGGAAGAGAATTCCCTGTAGACCGGGATTGCTGCCCCTGCTGGTAGACCCGTATGACCGTGTGGTATCCGTCCGTTACTGCCCCCTAGTGTGTGTGTGTGGATGTTTCACTTCCTCAGTTCCTAAAGCAGGAACGACACCGGCTCCAAACCTTCAGAAGTCTGAACTCATGCCCAGAACGTTGCCCCTAAGGCATTTGGCCTCAAGTGTGTTATCGCCATCTACTGGTCTGGCATGTACATGTCAGTGTTCCCTAAATGTTTTTGTGTCCTTGTGGGGACGGAAGGTTTTTTCCAGAAAACGTGTTTCCAGAAATATCCGTATCGGTGTGAAGCAGGCCTCGTTTCCCATGCTCAAGCTCTCTACCTCTGTTGCCATCTTTCCTTTATGCCCTACATCTTTCTCTCTCTCTCTCTCTCTCTCTCTCTCTCTGTCTTTCTCGGGGTGGAGTGGTGGATTTGTGTCTGAGGTTTTTTGTTTGTCGGATTATCAGTTGGCCTTTTTGTCTTTAGTCCCTTTTCAGAAGAATGTGATGACACCTTTTACCAGAGACACCAGTGGAAAAAAAATCGACTCAAACATTGCCAAAAATCCTGCTAAAGGAAACACTCACAAACCGACACACACTTCTCTCCTCGTCCTGCTTTCAGTGTTCGCTCACTGAAGCGCCTTCTCGAGGGGTCAGGGGTCGAATGACCAGTTAGAACCGGACTCTGTGTGTGTCTGGTCATAAGGAACAAACACAGGACCTTCGTACGTGCTTGGACTATACGAGTGCTTGGACCCCTGTGGATTGCTCCGAACCCCCCTCCGGGCTTTGGCTAATCAGTTCCCTTGATTCTGAGGCTCCGCCTCCTTTTCTGGACCCTGTGTAGGTGGAGGGGGGTCGGAGGCTGACGTTGCCATGGTGATTTGGAGGCCGTTTCATGGTGTATCTCCTGTAAATAGAAGTCAGAGAACAAGCGTTTGAGGATGTGCTTCTTGTATCTCTACGGAAAAAAAAAAAGATGAACAAAACAAAAAAAAGAAAACGAACAAAAACATAAACGGATGTGTAGAAGACCTGAATGATACTGTCTCTTCTCTTCCTCTTTCTCTCTCTCTCTCTCTTACTCTCTCTCCCTCTGTCACTCTGTCTCTTCTCTTTCTCTCTCCTCACCTTCTTCCTTTCCTGCCCGACTCTCCGAGCGGGTGACAGACGGATAGGGCTTTGTTAAAGAGAAAGACGGGAAAGGTTTTGTATAAAAAATAAAACTGAACTAAACAAATGTGAGCCTGCTGGTCCGAGCGTCACTTCGACATCGAGGTCTATCATTAATTATCTGATTATTGTTATTATTTACATGTTTATTGTTTTTTTGGCATTGCAGATGGTGCGGGATGAGGTTGAACTTGTGTATTCCGAGGAATTCTGCTCGATTCAGGATGAACTATCATCCTTCCATCAGGAAGGTTAAGATACTTATAGCCATCGGTCATCAAGATGCAACACATAATACACAGTTAGCGCTAAAATATTTATTTACCAAGTCATCTCTATTAAATACATAGTGTTTGGTTTGTTTATTTACTGGTCTATTAGCCAGGCTGTGAATGGTTTCACAAAAACTCATCCAATTTGTATTTGAAAAAAAAAAAAAAAAACACCAGACTGTGATTGGTTCACAAACCTAAAGGCCAACAAACAGTCAGACTATGGCTGGTTCAACAACACATCGCCGGGCTGTCATTGGTTCATAAATGTAAAAACTAAGCTGTTATTGGTTCAAAAGCCCAACAGCCAGGCTGCCATTGGTTACTAAGCCTAATGACCAGACTGAGATTGTTTCAAAAAAATTGCTAGACTGTCAGTGGTTCATAAAATATGGCCAAATTAGTAACATCCTATCTGTTATTAGTTCAACATACCAACAGCATGGCTGTGATTGGTTCAAAAAACAAACCACCAGACATAATGACTAATCTGTGATTGGTTTAAAAATCAAAACACCAGGCTGTCATTGGATTAAAAATCAAAACACCAGACTGTCATTGGGATTAAAAAGGGCAACACTAGGCTGTCATTGGGAACCAGCTGTCTTGATTCCCTGTAGTTGTGGGCTGAGGTGGTTGAGAAAGGCAGCCCGCCAACTGTCTTCCCGGGCTGTAAATGGAAAACTAGGGCTGCCCCCGCTCCGGGTAAGTGTGCTCAGGCACCTAATTCACTGGTGAGTGTGTATGCCAGTTTCACTTCACGGGCTGGCTTTATGCTGAAGACTAAAATTTCTCCCTTGTGGGATCAACGTGGATTTTAAAATCTTAAAAATCAAAAATGGGCTGAGCAGGCCACCTTTAAAAATCAAAAACACCGGGCTGTCGGGGTTAAAAAATCAAAACACCTCACTGCCCCCTAGTGTGTGTGTTCACTAGTGAGTGTGTATGTGGGTGTTTCACTTTACGGATGGGTTAAATGCTGAAGACTAAATTTCTCCACTGTGGGATCAACAAAGGATTAAAATCTTAAAATCAAAACACCAGGCTGTCATTGGTTTAAAAATCAAACACCAGGCTGTCATTGGTTTAAAAATCTAACACCAGGCTGTCATTGGTTTAAAAATCAAACACCAGGCTGTCATTGGTTTCAAAACCAGTAGCCAGGTTGTGATTGGTTTCAAAACCAAGTAGCCAGGTTGTGATTGGTTTCAAAACCAAGTAGCCAGGTTGTGACTGGTTATTAAACCCAGTAGCCAGGTTGTGATTGGTTTTTAAACCCAGTAGCCAGGTTGTGATTGGTTTCAAAACCAAGTAGCCAGGTTGTGACTGGTTATTAAACCCAGTAGCCAGGTCGTGATTGGTTTTTAAACCCAGTAGCCAGGTTGTGATTGGTTTCAAAACCAAGTAGCCAGGTTGTGATTGGTTTCAAAACCAAGTAGCCAGGTCGTGATTGGTTTTTAAACTCAGTAGCCAGGTCGTGATTGGTTTTTAAACCCAGTAGCCAGGTCGTTATTGGTTTTTAAAAATCAAAGCCTCCAGGTCGTCATTTGGCTGGACGTTTTTAAACCCAGTAGCCAGGTCGTTATTGGTTTTTAAACCCAGTAGCCAGGTCGTGATTGGTTTTTAAACCCAGTAGTCAGGTTGTGATTGGTTTTTAAACCCAGTAGCCAGGTCGTGATTGGTTTTTAAACCCAGTAGTCAGGTCGTGATTGGTTTTTAAACCCAGTAGCCAGGTCGTGATTGGTTTTTAAACCCAGTAGCCAGGTCGTGATTGATTTTATAACCTGGTAGCCAGGGCTGGTTCATATATTGACAATGTGCCTGTAACTGGTTCAGAGATCCAGCAGCTAGGCTGTGATTGTTTAAGAGACCCCAGTTCTCCCCCACTATGTCAGAATCTTTAGGATATGATTCGAGAGGCACCATCCCGTCCTTGAACAACTTGGAAGATAACTACTGAAAGTCAACAGATTCTGGGTTCTGTGTGTTTCATGCATCAAACCAGCAGACAGTTGACAGAGAGCTCCTTGGCTTGTTCACAGACGGTATGTGGGTTTGACCGTAGGCTGGCCCAGTTTGGCCATGTTCTGGAATGGAGCTCTTGGCCACGACCAAGATATGGAACAGACTGGAAGATGGAGAAGTCAAGACGTGTGAGACGGAGAGAGAGAGAGAACAATGAGCACAGCGAGTTTGAGTTGAGTAAGAGAAACACCTGCCACTGTGCCATCCAGGCAGAGCGTCCTCTGGATGGTGTCTGTGGACGTACATCTGGTTCAAACCGGTCTAAACTGCCAACAAGACCAGCGGGGACGGCCTGCATCAGCAGCCACAGCACACCTCCTCCTCCCTCCTCACCAGCGCCAAACACATCTGTGAGTGAGGCTGAAAGAACGCTCTTCTCCTCCTCTTTCTCCCTTCCTTTACTCCTTTCTCCTCCCTTCCTCATTCTCCTCTTTCTTCCTTCTTTACTCCTTTCTCCTCCCTTCCTCATTCTCCTCTTTCTTCCTTCCTTTACTCCTTTCTCCTCCCTTCCTCATTCTCCTCATTCTTCCTTTATCTCTCTGTCTCTCTCTTTCTTCCTTTATCTCTCTCAGTCTCTCTCTTTCTTCCTTTATCTCCTCGTCTCGCTCTTCCTCCCTTTATCTCTCCGTCTCTCTCTTCCTCCCTTTATCTCTCCGTCTCTCTCTTTCTCCCTTTATCTCTCCGTCTCTCTCTTTCTTCTTTTATCTCTCTCTGTCTCTCTCTTTCTCCCTTTATCTCTCCGTCTCTCTCTTTCTTTCTTTTTCTCTCCGTCTCTCTCTTTCTCCCTTTATCTCTCCCTGTCTCTCTCTTTCTTCCCTCTGTCTCGCTCATACTTACTAAGGCTTACTATGAGGAGTGAACAAGACCAGTGTTGAGTGATGTTGTTGATTGGCTCCCAGGGTGCAGGTTCTCCCCTGGTTAGGCTTATATAATCAGAATAGTACTGAATAGCAGTAATGAGGTTCCTTTCCCAGTGTTCTCCTGGATGGTGCATTATGTAACGCTCGTCTGGTTCACAGCAGGAGCGCATAAAACAGAGACTGTAGAATAACATTTACATATACACCAACCAGATCAACCACACACACATACTTATTATATATATATATACACCTATCAACCACACACACACTTATTATATATATATATATACACCTATCAACCACACACACACTTATTATATATATATATATATACACACCTATCAACCATATACACTTATTATATATATACACCTATCAACCACACACACACTTATTATATATATACACCTATCAACCATATACACTTATTATATATATACACCTATCAACCTTATACACTTATTATATATATACACCTATCAACCTTATACACTTATTATATATATACACCTATCAACCATATACACTTATTATATATATACACCTATCAACCTTATACACTTATTATATATATACACCTATCAACCACACACACACTTATTATATATATACACCTATCAACCACACACACACTTATTATATATATACACCTATCAACCATATACACTTATTATATATATACACCTATCAACCACACACACACTTATTATATAAATATACACCTATCAACCACACATACACTTATTATATATATATATATATATATATATATATATATATATATACACACCTATCAACCATATACACTTATTATATATATACACCTATCAACCACACACACACTTATTATATATATACACCTATCAACCACACAAACACTTATTATATATATACACCTATCAACCACACACACACTTATTATATATATATATATACACACCTATCAACCATATACACTTATTATATATATACACCTATCAACCACACACACACTTATTATATATATACACCTATCAACCTTATACACTTATTATATATATACACCTATCAACCATATACACTTATTATATATATACACCTATCAACCATATACACTTATTATATATATACACCTATCAACCTTATACACTTATTATATATATACACCTATCAACCTTATACACTTATTATATATATACACCTATCAACCTTATACACTTATTATATATATACACCTATCAACCTATCAACCTTATATATAAGTTATTATATATATACACTTATATCATACCTTAGTACCAAGTACTTATATATATATATGTTTAGTTACAACCATATACACTTATGCTATGGTTAAGACTTTTTTATTGAATGAGACAGTACTGTCAAAGTGTGTAATATTTTAGGTTTCAACACGATAAAATTAGTTCTTTTTATCACAACCAGTTCATTGTGTAGTACTGCAGTTGCGATAATTAGGTACTGTCTCTTTAAGATATACGACTGTTTGGATTAGCCAGGGGGGAGACAGTTTTGCGTAGGCACAGCTCAGCTTATTTAAGCGCACGGTTAGTTTTGCTATCCCTATACAACACTATTTAAATAGTGTTTTGTTATAATATATACGTTGAAAAGTGGTTATATGCGTCAGTATCGAGTTTTTTCACACTATCGTGATTTAAGATACACCTATCAAATGAATAGTTAGCTTATACCCTACGTTCATATACAGAGTATACCAGTGCTTTCATATAATTAGACACTGCCTTATACAGATACACCTATCAACCTTATACACTTATTATATATATACACCTATCAACCTTATACACTTATTATATATATACATCTATAAACCAAATACACTTATTATATATATACACTTATCAACCTTATACACTTATTATATATATACACCTATCAACCATATACACTTATTATATATATACACCTATCAACCATATACACTTATTATATATATACACTTATATATACGTCCAATACAGTTATTTATATATATACACCTAATCAAACCATATACACTTATTATATATAGATACACTTATCAACCACATACACTTATTATATGCCTATTACACCTATCAACCTTATACACTTATTATATATATACACCTATACAAATGTATGTATATACACCTATATACACCATATCATATATACGACCACTATCAACCAATATACACTTATTATTTATATATACACATATCAACCATATACACTTATTATATATATATATATACACCTATCAACCATATACACTTATTATATATATATATATACACCTATCAACCATATACCCTTATTATATATATATACACCTATCAACCATATACACTTATTATATATATACACTTATCAACCATATATATATTATATAATACCTATCAACCATATACCACTTATTATATATATACACCTATCAACCAATACACTTATACACACTTATCCATTATATGATATATACACCTATCAACCTTATACACTTATTATATATATACACCTATCAACCTTATACACTTATTATATATATACACCTATCAACCATATACACTTATTATATATATAACCTTAACCTTATACACCTTATATATATATACACTATCAACCACATACACTTATTATATTATATATATATACCTTATACCTATTATATATATACACCTATCACCATATACACTTATTATATATATATATCAACCCACATACACACCCTTATTATATATAACCTATCAACCTTATACACTTATTATATATATA